>JAQSNX010004299.1:0-47728 GCA_029532605.1 Oreochromis grahami
CCGCTGCTTCGCCTCTGGACGCAGTCGGTCTCTATACCGTCCGTTTTCTTTGGACCTGCTTTTAAGCATGATTCTTGTCGACGTCATTCCAACACAGTGTCTCTTTTGATTCGTAGACCCCGAAAATGGTGCCGCGCTCCGCGGCGTGACGTCAACTCCAAAGCCCTATTGAAAATGTGACGTCATTCAGGGGTAAAACCGCAAAGGATTCTGGGAACTCGTGGCAAGAGGTACTAGCGCACACGCGGGCGTTCAATTGAAATCAGTTACACAGCGATAAAAAGAAACACAAAAAATGGCAAGGAGCTGTTGTATTATTAACTGCAATAGCCGGTCGCATGACAGCCACGGGAAGCCGACGGGTAAAGAGATCGGTTGTTATCGGATTACGTCGTGGAAGAGTAATTGTTCAAGCCATGTTTACAAAGTAACAAAGAGCTGATGGATGACCTGGATTGCAGCCATTCAAAGACCAAATATAACGTCTCAGAACACTCCAGCTCACATGTTAGTCTGCTCCAAGCATTTCCACAAAGGTCAGTGTTTTGTAGTAGTTAATACGTCATTTTTCTTAACATAATTGGTGATATAGGTTACAAGCAAGTCTGGCGCTGAACAGAAATTGTCGCGCTATGCTCCTTTGTTTATTGTGCATAAATAGTGAATTGTCCTGACACAATATTGTGTTTCGCTTCTGTTATTACCACGGTACATTGACAAAAACATATACTTTTATTCACAGGATAAAACAGTTGTTTTGTATCACTAATTGCCCAGTGCGATTACAACATACAATATTATTGTCACTGCTACATTTCTGTAATGCGTACCAGAAATTATTTCCACTACTAATTAATTACCATTGAGCTCAAAGGTTATATTAATAAACGGTTAACGAATGTGTATTTATGAAGACGATTTGTGAGACTGGTAAACTTAACTTTGTTAGTACGATGGTCTTTCGTTCTACACGGTGCATTTCAAGGTCCTGTACCCATCCATCGGTGAACTGTACCCGGGCTTGTTGCAGTGACCTGAAGTTACTAAAAACTTCATGAGTGTATGCACTCACTCCAAAAACCGTATAATAATAAATATGAGCGTGGTGAAAGTTGGGCAGCACGCTAACGTCTTTTGTCCACTCTGTGTGCTCGTAAGCATCTAACCCTTTCACTCCTTTGATTTTTTCCTCGTATCTTTTCTTTGATTTTTTCATCAAGTCTGTCTTTGTACGGACCGGCAAGAAGGTATTGGAACCGGAGAATGAACGTTTTGCGGTGCTGCAAATGCTTGCATTTGATGCGGTACTTGGATTGTTTTGCCACGAGTTACCGGCATGCAATGCGCGAAAGTCATGTGGTCTGTCAATCTCTATAAAGCAATTACTTCAGTTAAGACAGAATGAAGTCTGATGTTTCCCTCACCGCTAGTGATGGGCAGATGAAGCTTCATGGAGCACTGAAGCTTTTCATCCAATTGGTTCACCCCAGCGCAAAGCTTCTTGAAGCTTCATTTGTTCTAGTAGGACATCTACTGGACGTAAAAATATTAGTTGGCATGAATTTGAAGAGTGTGGCATTTTGCACACAGCCTGTAAATGTCAACAACAAAAGGAGTCCTGCCTGTTCACATTTTATTCTGTAAAAACTAAATTTTCACTGCTTTTATGACCTTTTTAGTGGGGAGAACATAGGATTTAATGATTTAACAAATCTTTTAAATCCTTTGTCCTTCACAATTCTAAATGGCTGGGAGTCCTCAATCACCATGCTAACCAGGTCTTCATGTATTTGAGATTGTTCTCCTGAGGAAAGACAATAAAAACAAGGCACAAATATAAATATCACACACGTAACTTATTGCAGTTGTATAATATTGTTATATCATTTAATAAAATTACAGCATGCTATAAGAATATTATCATGGCATTTGATGGCTCACCTGGTTTTGCTGCACAATCTTATTCCCCTTATTCTCATGCAAAGCTCTGTAGTGCCTGAGCATGGATGAGGTGTTGTTGTTATATCCCAGCTCCCTGGCACATAGCAAACACTTCACCTTGTACAAAAGTAAAGACAGCTTAACATAAATTGTATTGCACCATCAGTATTATGAAAATACATCTTCTGTGGAAATTTACATACCTTGTTGGGAAATATAACATCAAAATATTCCCACACAGGGGAGGACATCCTCCTCTTCTTAGCTGGCTCCATTCTCTCCTGACTTTTGTTACGGGTATCAAATATTGAGGGAGAGTACAAATCCAGAATAGTCCAGAAGGGTTGGGTCAAAACAATGATTTTATTGAACACACGCGCGGGGAGATAATTACTGCATATCATCAGCATGGATCTCCACCCAAAATACACTTCAGATTGCTTTTATAATATCAGGGTATTATGACGCCCCCTCATGCGTTTACAAGCACACAATTTGCATCTTAAGAACATTATTTGCCTCTTTTACAGACAATGATCAATTTTAAGAGATAAATGCAGACACAGGAGTTCCTCTTTCTGGCATCTTCTTCCAAATAAGGCGATGGTCTCAGGCCTCTGGGTCCCCATGGGCTGGTATGTCACCTGTTGTAAAGTAGACTCTAGCACAACATGTTTGCTGAATGCATTCAGGCCTCTGCTCAGATCTGTTTCTAGGTTATGTGGTATATATGTGTTTTGTATTTTTTTTTTTTTAAAACAAGATTTTAAATTCCAGTAGGTGATATCACAGTGGTCTCGTCCGTCTTTTAGATACAGTCTATGGATTACACTGGTTTCACATTTGTTCTTCCTGTATCACTAAAGTAGAAAAAGAACTAAAAATGTTCACCTTTCAACATAAACATCAAAATTCAGTTCAGCAGTTTGTGAAGTGTGTGTTTGTGCATTCCAGGTGTGGGAGGGTCAGAACATTGTGAAGCTGGCCAGGATGATGCTGGGTGAGACCAACCCCGCTGACTCCAAGCCCGGCAGCATCCGTGGTGATCTTCAGTAGCTCTACTTCACTGTTACCACCGTCTTCTTCTCATACACACATGTACGAAACATGTACTGTCTTTGCATACAGTTAGTTTTTTTTTTTTTTTTTTTTTTACTGGGGGAAAGAAAGGGGAGAAAGAAAGAGGGAAAGAAAAACAGCGGGGAAGAGGGACGGGGAAAAAGGGCAAAAAACCAAAAACCAACAGAATAAGCAGACAAAAGAAATACATATATCGATCACCTGGATCACCTGTTGAGAAAGAAAGAGAAAGCAAGCAGAAGAAAACGAGAGTAATAAACAACATCACAATGATCTATGGGAATATGACAGTAAATACTAAATGTTAGACATTATTGTGCAGCGCGTAAGATCGACAGCGCACAGTGTGCTTTGAGGTAAGAGCCAAAAAGGGTGTAGTTTGTGTGTGATCACCCGTGTGTACACCTGTGAGCATGAACGCGCTTGTTTTTAAAAGGTTCCTTCATGTAATGATCTGCTAGAGGGTGTGGGGGGGCCACTGCCCCGTCCTCCAGGGCATGACGAAGGTTTTGTGTTGTGTTATGTGTTTTGTAAGCATGTGTGCGATCTTTCTTCAGCTCCCAGCCTCTTATCCAATGGATCGTCTGGACCTAGCGCCGAATGAAGCTTTTGACCTTTAATTACCTGGGGGAGCTTCAACTCTTTTATGAGCACAGAACTGCAATGTGTGTATAGAGATATGACAATATAAAAATGGTTATAACTGCACCTGTAATAAAGGTTAATATGCCGTCTTAAAGCTATATGTGATATTATTAATGCGATGCTCATGATTTGAAATATATTGTAGCAGTAAAGCAATTTCTTTAATTCCGTTTCGGAGAGTAATGTGGGAGAGAGTGTGCACTAAACCTACAATCCGATAAAGGGACTGTTACGTTCCCCTGAGGGGTCTAGGCGGTGAGGGGGAAGTAACAAAAAGTGTCCGGGTCAGAAAAAGGAGTCAAGGAGGCAAAAGGGTTAAATTAAATTGTTTTATTAAAGTAGCTCAACTAAAAGAGATGGACAAGCCGCTATCACCATTTAAGGAAAACAAACAAAACTCAAGCATTGGTCAATAAAGTAAAAAGTCAAAAAGAGAGCAGCTCACTAGCTGCAAACACGGACACGCAGCTCACTAGCTGCAAACCACAAAAACACAGCTCACTAGCTGTAACCACTCACATGGCACTCTGGCCCAGAGCTCACCTTTCCCTCGTCTTAAATACTTTTAATTACTGATGTGAGTGAGCTGTGTAAAAGGGAAAGGTGGCACCTCAGGCAGAAGAGGCGGTGGGACATGCCCTCACAGGCACCTTCAGGAGGAGGCCCTGCTAGGGCCATAACAGGGACTCTATAAGCGATGGATGCGCCCTGACAGTCGGAGCAAAGAAGAGATTGGCGAAACCATTATTTTGGAACAGTTTCTTGGTGTGCTGCAGCCAGACGTCCGCACATGGGTGAAGGAGAACAACCTAAAGACAGGAGAGGAAGCTGCAGATCTGGCTGAATGTTATCTAGCTGCTCATCGTGAAAAGTCAAAGATTACTGTGGGGAGACCAAGGGGTTACTAGTGTTGAAAACTTGGACACTAGGTGTGGTAAGAAGCCTATACATTGCAGTCAAAGGTACAACCTCATTTGCTATTACTGTCAGCAACCTGGTCATAAAGCTTCTTTATGTCCCCTAAGAAAACCAAAGTGAGTAGAGTCCCTCAAGACCTGTGTAGTTCCCTCCACAGGTCTTGAGGGTGAACTAACCGGTGATGGTTTAGTGCCACATAAGCATGTGGTAGATGTTTCAATAAGTGGTCAAACAGTAAAGGCTCTTGCTGACACTGTGGCTCACAAACCTTGGTTAATTCTTCTATGTTGAGCAATGTATTACCTAACTTTAACAAACCTGTAAACAATGTTCCCTCTAATTTTTCATGTGTCTGAGCCAACTCACAAACTCCCTGAGCGATTTCATGGACCACTGAGCAACATAAGACGTGTGCACTGTGGTCATGCCAGCGTTGAATCCATCCAAGTTTTTAATAACCATGGTTTGTTAAAATAATAAAATTACAGCATTTACATTTCTGTTAGACTACTTTTAATTAACTGCTTTAGCCCACCTACAATGAAAATTAAAAAAGAAAATCTTGTTCATGACCTGTGTAGCATGTTAACACTATTGGAATTAAAAATAACTTGAACTCCAATTCTGAAAACACAACTTTCTTCTTATTTAAAAAAAAAATAAAATAAAACTCTGACTTGTATTATGAGTCTGTGGTCTGGGAGAGAGTCCTGTAACTCTCTCCCTGCAAATAAATACAGTATATAATGACCAATGTTGGGTAATTAATTATATAGTTACTTCTTCAAAAAAAGTTACTGAGTTTTGCAAACAACAAAGTTTTGTTATGCTCTTAGGCAAGTTTATTTATATAGGACAATTCAACAACATGTGATTCAAAGTGCTTTACAGAGACATTAAAAACAAAAACAAATAAAAAGCATGATCTAAAATTGATTAAGACAAACAAACAAACAAACAAACAAACAAACAAACAAACAAAACGGTATTTAAAATCAAAAATCAAAACAGTAGATAAAATCAGAACAGTAGATAAAATCAGAACAGTAGATAAAGTCAGTAGTTAAAATGTAAGTTTTGAAATTTAAGCTTAAAAGTGTGGATTTGGTGATTTATTCAAAAGCAGCTGAGAACAGGTGGGTCTTCAATCTGGATTTAAATAAACTGAGTGTTTCAGCTGATCTGAGGCTTTCTGGGAGTTTGTTCCAGAGATATGGAGCATAAAAGCTGAATGCAGCTTCTCCGTGTCTGGTTCTGACTCTGGGAACTGATAAGAAACCGGATCCAGATGACCTGAGGGATCTGGAAGGTTCATACTGGGTCAGGAGGTCACTGATGTATTTTGGTCCTAAACCATTCAGAGCTTTATAAACCAGCATCAGAACTTTAAAGTCTATCCTCTGACGAACAGGCAGCCAGTGTAAAGACCTCAGAGCTGGACTGATGTGGTCCACTTTTTTGGTCTTAGTGAGGACTCGAGCAGCAGAGTTCTGAATGAGTTGTAGTTGTCTGACTGATTTTTTAGGTAGACCTGTAAAGATGCTGTTACAGTAATCAAGCCTACTAAAGATGAATGCATGGACTAGTTTTTCCAGGTCCTGTTGAGACATCAGATCTTTTATCCTTGAAATATTCTTGAGGTGATAGTAAGCTGATTTTGTTATTGTCTTAATGTGTTTTTCTAAGTTTAGGTCTGCATCCATCACTACACCCAAATTTCGCGCCTGGTTTGTGGTTTTTAGGTGTATAGATTGAAGTTCTCTGGTGACCTGTAATCGTTTTTCTTTGGCACCAAAGACTATTACCTCAGTTTTATTTTTGTTTAGCTGGAGAAAATTGTGGCACAACCAGTGATTAATTTCCTCAATGCATTTACCAAGAGCCTGTACAGGGCCTCGGTCTCCTGGTGACATTGTGATATATATTTGTGTGTCATCTGCGTAGCTATGATAGTTTATTTTGTTGTTCTTTATAATCTGTGCCAGTGGGAGCATGTATATGTTGAACAGAAGGGGTCCCAAGATGGAACCTTGGGGAACTCTCCATGTGATACTTGTCTGCTCAGATGTGAAGTTACCTATTGATACAAAGTATTTCCTGTTTTCTAAGTATGTTTTGAACCAGTTTAGTACAGTTCCTGAAAGACCTGCCCAGTTCTCCAGTCGTTTGAGTAACATGTTGTGGTCAACTGTATCAAATGCTGCACTGAGATCCAGTAAAACTAAGACTGACATTTTTCCACTGTCTGTATTCAGACATATGTCATTAAACACTTTGGTCAGAGCGGTTTCAGTGCTGTGGTTCTGTCTAAAACCTGACTGGAAGGCATCATAGCAGTTATTCTGTGTTAAGAAGTAATTGAGCTGTTGAGAAACTGCTTTTTCAATGATCTTACTTAAAAATGGGAGGTTTGAGATCGGCCTGTAGTTATTCATTTGTGTCTTGTCAAGATTGTCCTTTTTCAGTATAGGTTTTATTACAGCAGTTTTTAGTGGTTCTGGAAACACACCTGATATTAAAGAAAAGTTTACGATCTGTAACAGGTCTGACTCCAAAGTCTTTGTGACCTTTTTGAAAGAACTTGTTGGCAGGACATCTAAATAGCAAGAGGAGGAGTTCAGTTGACCTAAGATGTCCTCCAGGTCTTTGCTGTTAATAGGGTGAAACTGTTTGATGATGTTTAAACAGTTTTTCGGTGGACACAGTACATATCCTGGATCTGTTGATGCATTAATTGCTTGTCTAATCTTTTGGATTTTTTCTGTGAAGAATTTGGCAAAGTCATTGCAGGCTATGGTCGTTAGTCTAGGCGAGTATAAACGCAACAAGAAGTTGGCCCACTCACACACCACCCAAGCAAATACACAGCCAACAATATCCTTTTAAAGTGCTAAGTGACCCAAAAATCAAACATTTAACCCCAAATGAAACGTTTGATTCATGACCATGACGGAAGGCTGAAGCGGTCCCTCGGACCCTCCAGCGGAGACGAATGAAGGCTGGACAGGCCCCTCGGAACCCCCCAGCGGAGACGGAATGCTGAAGCGGTCCCTCGGACCCTCCAGCGAAGACGGAATGCTGAAGTGGTCCCTCCAGCTGAAACAGAATGCTGAAGCGGTCCCTCGGACCCTCCAGCGAAGACGGAATGCTGAAGCGGTCCCTCGGACCCTCCAGCGAAGACGGAATGCTGAAGCGGTCCCTCGGACCCTCCAGCGAAGACAGACGAATGCCGGACGGGCCGCTTGGACCCTCCAGCTGAAACAGAATGCTGAAGCGGTCCCTCGGACCCTCCAGCGAAGACAGACGAATGCCGGACGGGCCGCTCGGACCCTCCAGCTGAAACAGAATGCTGAAGCGTTCCCTCGGACCCTCCAGCGGAGACGAATGAAGGCTGGACAGGTCCCTTGGACCCTCCAGCGAAGACGGAAGGCTGAAGCGGTCCCTCGGACCCTCCAGCGGAGACGAATGAAGGCTGTACAGGCCCCTTGGACCCTCCAGTGGACACGAATGAACAAACCAAGAACACAGGTAACCCACCAGCGACAACGGCAACGAATAAAGAACAAAGCACAAAGCACAAAAGAGCCCACAAACCAAGCCAACCCGACGGAAAAAAAAAAAAGGATGGACGAGCCCCCATTTATGTTACGCTCTTAGTCTAGGCGAGTATGAACGCAACAAGAAGTTGGCCCACTCACACACCACCCAAGCAAATACACAAACAACAATATCCTTTTAAAGTGCTAAGCTGTGTTCAGCTGTGAGCAGTGCCAAAAATAACAAACAAAACCCCCTACTGGTCCCTATGCTTTCCTACACAAAATAAAACCAACCAAAAGACAATCCACTTACCTAACTTTCTAACCAAAAAACAGGAGAAAAACTTAATCAACAAAAATGGCTTCTCACGCATACTAGGCTGCTGCAGTGAAAAATATATACAAGGTGAACAAAATACCCGATCGCTACTTGACAAGACTATTTACAAACCTAAAATACTAACACCAGACACACACAAGTGGAACATGGTGGATACACAGACAGACCAGCAACCACAAAGACAGAAGACGCGACTTAAATACACACAGAGAAACACAGGGAGATTACACACAGGTGGGGAACACAGCTGGGAATAATCAACCAGACGAGACAGAGGTAAAACTGAACACACTCACATGAGACGCAGACCTTCACAATAAAACAGGAAACGAGAACACTACACCAAGACGCAGACCTGACACTGAGAGACAGACAGAATGACACATGGAACCTGAACTAAACTAAACGTGAGATACAACCGAGAACAAATCCTTAAACATGACATAAAAGAAAACACTGACAACATTAAATCATAACAGTTTTTTGCAGCTTTTTACCTAAAAATGCAGCCAATGTGTTTTTTTTAAATAAACATTTCAAACTATTTACAGAACAATCAGCTGTTCTGCATTAAATTTGATTCCACACAAATTATTTGTGCCATTCCAAAAAATAATTTCTATCCACTATGAGATAAAGGAGAACACCAGCCTGATACCTGCAGGCCTGACAGCAGGAGATGTATCACTCCTGTAACACCTGTAACATTCAGCAGTCGCCTCATTGTTCTGACACACACAACAAAACTATTGACTACACTACACACTAACTACACAAGATTTGTGCTAAACGTTGCAAATCTCACACATCTCAAAACACCTCTCACTCCTAAAACTTCCTCCCAGTTTTTTAACAACTAAATGCCATGTTTTGACTGGTCGACATGGTACATTTTTCGACCAATGGGAAAGGGTGGGGTGTTTTGGTTTCATCTTTGCTCACAGGCGGAGAGCGCTTTCCTTATAAAACGCCATTTTTACTGTTTCTTCCTGCCGTAAATATAAGCAACAATCGTATTCGAAAACCAAACATATTTTTTATCATAACTCTGGTTTTACATGGCCTATCAACACAATTTAAAAACTGGTATAAAGTCCACACTTTTCCCGTTAATTCTTCTGTCTCTCCTGCTCACATCTCCATGGTTGTACACGTTGTCATTAATGTGGCTTCACTCCACATCAGCCACGCCGCTTTGCTAGCTAAAACACCGGTGTCGGCACATATTTACTTTAATTTCAATTCAGGTTAGAATTTCTTTTGTACACGCAACGCAGATTTTCTGTGCGCAGAGACCGTGCCAACAGTGCGCAATTGCGCACGTGCGCAGCTTAGAGGGAACATTGCCTGTAAATATTACTTGTGTTCATGGGTGTCAAAAAGATTATCCAACAGCAGATGTCACTATTGAAGTTGAGGGCCAAGCATTTATGTTAACTGTAGGAGTGTTGGATCAGTTAGCATATGATGTCATTCTGGGAGAAGACTTATCAATCTTAGACAGTTTGGTTCACAATAACTCTGAAACCTATTCTTCTGCTGTTGTCACTCATTTAATGAAAAGGGGTTTAGAACCACTGCCAGATGTAGATGAACACTTATTTAAAGTAGGGAGTAAAATCAGGAAAACAAAACGACTACGTAGGCAGGAGAAAAATAAAAACAGTGGTAGTGCAAAACTTCTGGAACCAACCTTACCAATGTCTCCACCTATTGATCTTCAGTGGGAGTTTCCCAATACTTTTAGAGAAAGACAGGAAAATGATCCATCTTTAAAACCTCTCTTTAAGAAAGCATGCAACGTGGATGATGGAAAAGAAAATGCTGTAGGGCGTAAAAGTGTAACTGGAGAACCTTTCATAATAAAGAATAAACTTCTGTATCTAGCAGACATGGAGAAACCCAGACTTGTTGAACCAAAAGAGTACCGCTCAGTAATTCTGCATTTGGGCCACACTGTACCATGGTCAGGACATTTGGGACAGGCAAAGATTTATAATCGTGTTGCTCAATGTTTTTACTGGCCAGGATTGTACAAAGATGTGGTTGACTACTGCAAAACATGTCATGAATGTCAGAAAGTGGCTCCCACCAAAATTTCAGACCAAGCCCAGTTGCAAACATTACCAATAATGGATGTACCTTATGAGAGAATAGCTATGGATATCATAGGTCCTTTACCTAAGAGCAGTAGGGGTCATAAATATGTGTTAGTCATTTGTGATTATGCCACAAGATATCCGGATGTTTATCCACTGCGTTCTCTGCAGGTCAAACACATTGTTCGATGCTTAGTAGACCTTTTTTCCAGAGTTGGCATTCCAAAGGAGATCCTGACAGATCAGGGTACCAGTTTTATATCACATTTGATAAAGTCTCTTCATGACCAACTTGGTGTAAAAGGTATTCGAACTACTCCCTACCATCCAGAAACGGACGGTTTGGTGGAACGATTTAATGGTACATTAAAGCAAATGTTGAGAAAGTTTATTGATGATACTGGCAAAGATTGGGATAAATGGTTGTCTTTTCTGTTGTTTGCATACAGGGAAGTACCACAGGCTTCAACTGGTTTCGCCCCCTTTGAGCTGCTCTATCGAAGGCAGGTTAGAGGCCCACTGGATATGCTGATCAAAAAGACTGGTCAAAAGGTTTTAGTACTTTTGCCTACTGGACCAAGTAAGTTGCTGGCTAAGTGGCAAGGACCTTATACTGTGGCCAGAAAAAACGTTAAAAGAGTAAAAGAGTATAGTTAAAAGAGAAAACACACTTGTGATGTGGAATGATGACTGTGAACATGCTTTCCAATATTTACAGAGATAGATTTGTGAAGATAGATTTGCAAAGCCCGGATTTTTCCAAAACATTTGTTGTACAGGTAGTTGCCTCTAATGTTGGACTTGGAGCAGTGCTGGCTCAGGGAGAAGCTGGTGAAGAAAAACCTGTGCCTTTGTTAAGTAAATCAATAAAGCAATTACTTCAGTTAAGACAGAGTGAAGTCTGATGATTCCCTCACCGCGCCTCTCTGCGTAACACCGTAACTTAAGCTATGCAGACCTTTTTATTTACCACGGGAATTCACCACTGTTTTCATTATCGGAGTGTACATTCCACCTAGCGCTAATGCTAAGGAAGCGCTAGGGGAACTGTATAAAAAGATCAGTGAACTGCAACACACCCGGATGGACTGTTTATTGTTGCTGGAGATTTCAACAATGCAAATCTCAAGTCAGTGCTTCCTAGATTCCATCATTATGAGGACTTTGCAATGAGAGGGGAAAACACGCTGGATCTTGTTTACACAAACATCCCCGGCGCATATCGGGCACCTTGGCTACTCAGACCACATCTCTGTTATGCTAATTCCATCATACAGACCACTCGTCAGGAGATCAAAACCGGTTCTGAAGCAGGTGAAAACCTGGCCAGCAGGAGCCACCTCTGCTCTTCAGGACTGTTTCGAGAGCACTGACTGGAACATGTTTAGGGAGGCTGCAACTTACGGCGACTTCACTGACTTGGAGGAGTACACGTCATCAGTGTCCAGCTACATCAACAAGTGCACCAATGATGTCACTGTCTCCAAGACCATCATCTCACGACCCAACCAGAAACCGTGGATTACTGCGGAAGTGCGTGCACTTCTGAGGACCTGAGACTCTGCCTTCAAAGCAGGAGATAAGGTGGCGCTTAGAAGAGCTAGGGCCGAACTTTCTCGGGCCATCAGAGAGGCGAAGCGTGCACACGCCCAGAGAATCCACAACCACTTCAAGGACAGCGGCGTCACACGGCGCATGTGGCAGGGCTTACAAGCCATCACTAACTACAGGACGACATCACCTGCCTGTGATGGTGACGGCTCCCTCCCAGATTCGCTGAACAACTTCTACCCTCGGTTCGACAGGCAGAACGACGTGGCGGCGAGGAAGACCACCCCTCCTCCGAACGACCAGGTGCTGTGTCTCACTACAGCTGAGGTGAGGAAAACTCTACGCAGAGTCAACCCACGTAAAGCTGCTGGACCAGACAACATCCCAGGCAGAGTGATCAGAGAATGTGCCAGATGTTCTCACCGACATCTTCAACATTTCTCTGAGCAGTGCCGTCGTTCCCACGTGCTTCAAGGCCACCACCATCATCCCCGTGCCCAAGAAGTCTTCTGTGTCCTGTCTCAACGACTATCGTCCTGTTGCACTTACACCCACCATCATGAAGTGCTTCGAGCGGCTCGTCATGAGACACATCAAGACCCTGCTGCCCCCTTCACTGGACTCACTGCAATTTGCGTACAGCCATAACTGCTCAACGGACAACGCCATCTCCACTGCACTCCATCTTGCCCTCACACACTTGGACAAGAAGGACACACATGTTCGAATGCTGTACATAGACTTCAGCTCAGCATTCAACACGATCATCCCCCAACAACTGATCGGAAAGCTGAGCCTGTTGGGCCTGAAGACCTCCCTCTGCAACTGGATCCTGGACTTTCTGACCGGAAGGCCTCAGACAGTACGGATCGGGAACTGCACCTCCAGCACCACCACACTGAGCACTGGGGCCCCACAAGGCTGTGTGCTCAGTCCTCTGCTGTTCACACTGCTGACTCATGACTGTGTAGCAACACACAGTTCAAATCACATCATTAAGTTCGCTGATGACATGAAGGTGGTGGGTCTCATTAGCAAGAACGACGAGTCAGCGTACAGAGAGGAAGTGCAGAGGCTAACGATCTGGTGTAAAGACAACAACCTGTCTCTGAATGTTGACAAGACAAAAGAGATGGTTGTTGACTTTAGGAGGACACGAGGTGACCATTCACCACTGAGCATCAACGGCTCCTCTGTGGAGATCGTTGACAGCACCAAGTTCCTGGGCGTCCACCTGGAGAAAGACCTCGGATGGTCCCTCAACACCAGCTTCCTGCACAAGAAAGCTCAACAGCGTCTCTTCTTTCTGAGAAGACTGAGAAAGGCCCAGCTTCCACCACCGATCCTGACCACTTTCTATAGAGGAACTATCGAGAGCATCCTGAGGGGCTGCATCACTGTCTGGTTTGGGAACTGTGCCATATCGGACCGCAAGACCCTACAGCGGATAGTGGGAACAGCAGAGAAGATCATCGGGATCTCTCTCCCCTCTATTGAGGACATCTACACCACACGCTGCATTCGCAAAGCCACCAGCATTGTGGCTGATCGGACACACCCCTCTTACACACTCTTCACACTCCTGCCATCTGGTACCGAAGCATTCGGGCACCCACATCCAGACTGTGCAAGAGCTTTTTTCCACAAGCCATCTGTCTCCTCAACAAAAAGGGACTGGACTGATAAACACACGCACGTGCACACACACACACTATCACTCAGCTTAACTCAACTACCTCAAAGCATTGAGACTGGACTGACTAATCAACACAAGCGCAAACACACTGATCTACACCACCAAACTATCGTACACACCAACCTGTAAATGCTCTTTTGCACAATATTATTATTGGATTTTTTGCACTAACTTCTTTACTTCCTAATTTTTGCTGCTACACTAAGGAATGTTTACTGTTCTTCCACTACCTAGCTACTACCTACCAAGTTTTCCTTAGATAGTTAGATAGTTAGTTTTTGTTAATTTATGTTGTAATTTATGTTAGGTCAGTCTGTCTTGTCTCTGCTAGCCAGCTAACTAGGCCTCTTAGTTAGCTAGTTTAGTGTTTTCTGTTAATTTATGTTGTAAATTTATGTTGCATGTAGCACCTTGGTCCTGGAGGAACGTTGTTTCGTTTCACTGTGAACTAAATGTATATGGTTGAAGTGACAATAAAGCCAACTTGACTTGACTTGACTTGACTAGCACCATAAAGACGGTAAAACACGTTATAATATCTACAAATACATCTTAAAGCTGTTATATTAGCACTCGCTGTATTAGTACCATAACCACATTAACATTATTGACACTCGCTGACTTTTAATAGTCATTCTATAAATGCCGTCCGTTTAAATGGTCTTACCTGTAACACTGCTGTATCCACCGGAATCCAGCCAGAGTGGATTCTGGAGTCTTCCACGCTCCTGTCAGTGATCCTCCATCTGGATGGATGATAACAACCTTCTGAACAATCTAGCAGGTGGAGATGGCCCATATCTATGGGACTGATTTCTGCTAATAACGCCCATTGTATGGACTGATAACAACCGAAGCGGGTGAATGAAGTCACCCAGTCGCTAGCTGTGCCATTACCCAGCATACACCTCTCCCTCCATTAATGCAATAAACGATACAAAAGTAATGGGCTATAATTAATTTATCTGCTGTATCTGTTGTTTCTCAGGTAGTTGTTTACATTATATAATTTATTGTGTTCAGTATACGTCATTACAATGTGATTTCGGAAATATATAAATATACGGACAACAGGCTCTTCCGCGGCAATCTCTTGTCGTCAATAAACAACGTTTAAGGAGATCTACAGTATTCATTAACAGGACCCTGCACGTCAATTCTCGACGCGAGGGGGGTACCCGGCGCGTCGATAAGTGAAGCAGATTGAGTCTGACCATGCATCACACATTTGATGAGTTGGGATTGAGAACACAACAGGTAGATAATATATCAATTATAATAGTTTGTATAGATGAATCTTAATCAAAGAGCCACTTTTGACTGGGAACACAAAACTGTTTAAAATGAAAGGAGCACAACATCAGGGCTAAAAGATTATATCCTCCTGAGAGTACTGTATCAGACATTTGTTTTCTATATCTTTGACTTATTTGAGCTACCCTCCTAAAGTCCCGATGAGCTCAACAGAGGAGATCCTGGCCTTTCCAATGATTTCTCATGTGCTTAATTAGCCTGTTTTTGCTCCAAAGAGGCAGAAAGTCAAAGAAAATGTTGAACTGTGAGATGCTTTTTTTCCTAAAATAAATTATGAAGCCTTCTATTTAGCCCGGTTAGCTGGGTAAGCTCTATGGAAGAGTCGGTTAGGTCTTTGAGTGATTAAATTAAAAGATTGTCTGTTTTTAAAGGACGTTATGGGGTAGTCTTGGCGCTATTATAGTGCTGCGGCATCATCTAAAACTAGCACATGTGTTTGAAATTTTAATCAGGTGAAATCCTGTGAATATATTACTTCTTTCCTTTTTCAGTTTCCAGTTAATGTTTCCAGAATGACACCTGATCACTAAAAAACGGTTAATTTTAAAGTGTTCACTGAGTGGCAGCACAGAGAAACTAGAAAACCTTCCTTCACCAGTGCTCCTGCTGACATGTTTCTGTTTCCATCAACTCAGTGGAGCAAAGAAAAACCCTAAATGAGAGATGCCTTCCTTATTTTAGTCAGAAATATAAAATCTGTTTGTTTTTGTTTTTATCTTACATATTTATCAAGGCTTATGGGTTTTCTCTCTCTACATTACGTTTCATAGGTTCACAGAATAAAACATCATGATTTATGAGCTCTTCACATGTTTAACTTTGAAAAGGTCCTAATTATAAGTTAAAGTTCACACTTTCATAAATTCAGCTTAAATCAATGTATTCGGTTGCTGATAATATATTATTTTGGTGGACTGTAGATCTCAGCACTTTATTAAATGAATAAATTACATGAATACATAAACCTCATTAAGCACCAAATTGTGTAGTGTGTATTGTGTAACTATTTGGACATATTTTTCACGAGTGGCTCTTGTGCATGTATTTTTTGCTTTCTCTGTGTGGTTTAGGTTTGGTTGGCAGACAAGGCTCCATCTTTGGGTGAAGCTGCTATCATCTGCTCTTTGGTCTATGCACTTGTTGCTCATTCACTTAACCACCCCATAAGGACGCAACTGGTGCATAAAGTCTGCATATCCAGTGCAGTAATCAGGCTCTTCAATGCATGTGTTTAGATACTTTTTCCCAATGATGTCTCTCTGGCTTTCCAATATTCTCTGTGTGGCTGAGGAGCTGTCGAGAGCCATGGATCTACTTACCTACAAAAGCCAAGCTTTAAATTACAAGATGTCTCCCCTGAAACATTGTCTACCTCTGCCAACTGCCTACCCTCCTTCCTATGACCTCCAGCACCCACTGAGAGTGAAACTGTTCCGACTACCATCACAAAAACAGCTAGTTTCTTTTTAAGAGTTTATAAATGTACATTTCCTTTACATCCTGGGAGATCATATAATATGAAACACGCACACACACATGCACACACACACACACACACACACAACCCCGTTCAGCTATCTTAGTGAGGACCCTCATTGACATAATGGTTTCCCTAGCCCCTTACCCTAACCCTAACCATTAAAAATGAATGCCTAACCCTAACCCTTACCCTAAACCTAACCATAACCTAATTGTAACCCTGACAGTAAAACCACGTTTTGAGCCTCAAAAATAGCTTTAAATGCCTTCAAAAATGTGAGGACCGGGTTGTGTGTCCTCACAAGTGACTGCTGGTTCTCACAAGTATAGTAGAATGCAGATTTCGGTCCTCACAAAGATAGCTAGACAAGACACACACACACACACACACACACACACACACACACACACACACACACACACACACACACACACACACACACACACACACAGACCAGGTAACAAACACTACAGGACCAGTTTGACCAGAAGATTGGAAGACACACATGCCTCTTTTCCACCCACACAGAGCTGCTGAGGATCCAGTTCTCTCACATACTTCAAAAGCCTTAAGAAGAGATAGAAGAGATTATTATCCAGCATTAGTATCTGAATCTGGAATCATTTCTATGGAAACTAGACTTTCAGCTTAATTTAAACCTTAAATGTAATCTCAGGTAGTCAGGTTTAAACTCAGGTTCAGTTATTCACTGAAAGTACCAACAGACTCAGACATTTAGAACAAACTAAGATCATCGGTGCTGGAGGAAATGTCTGCTGTGACTGCATCACTCTGCTCAACTTTGCTGTTCTTCAGCCTCTGCATGTTTACCTCTGCAGGTGAGTTTTACCTGTCAGGAACTAAATGAGATTTCAATGACAGATGTGTCAGTGTGATGTGTTGTAGTTTCAGGAGTCAGTATAAAACTACAAAGCTTTGTGTAGCTGTCAAACATGATGCAGGTCTGTGTTTTAGAGGTTTGAACCTGTAAAAATATTTGCTATACATATATTGTTTTAGTTTACTGCACATTAACTTGTTTAAATGTATGAGAGATTCCATCACCTTCATGTTTGTTGCCACTGTAGCATTATTCATTATATGTTATACAGTGATTAAAATCTGTAAGGAGTTACATTATTGAAAACTCTGTGTGTGTTGATGATAGGTTTGTAGGTTAAACCTATTCGCTGGAACGTTGAAGGCAATGTTATTACACAGCAAGCAAGACATGAAGTAGGCAAAGTTCTTTATGTTTCACGTGCACGGGAGAGAACTGGACAGGCGCCGTTCCTTCGCCTGACCTCAGTTGCTCTCGTCCGTTCCCCCGTAACAAAACCAACCATCAGCCGCACAACACACAACATAAGTCTCATGTCTCATTAGCTATGAATTTTAATCCCCAGGACTGTACTTTTCACTCATTTAGGCCACAAATTTTATTTAGTTTTCCTTTTTCCCCGTCATCATAAAACATGTGACATGTTGTCATGCATTTCGCAAAAGAAGTTTGTTCTCATGTATTCAGAGTTGTGTATCTGGGTGCAGGATTCACTCGCACATCACAACAGGAAACTCAGTGTTTTAGAGTGTCCACTCTAACAAACTCCAACACATCCCATTTACTCGTACTAGAATTCAATCACCTTTCATTAATCTAAGAACCATCAACCAATTTGCATATCAGCTATTAACCCACTAAGATGACAGGACAACAGAAATGCATGTTCAAAATATTATCACAAAAATAGAATTTCCCTCATACAGTAAATTACTTGTGCTGCATCAATCAGGCAGAAAGCATCTCCCAATTTACTATATTAACAACTTGGTCAAACCAGAATGTTTTTTCCCACAAAAAATTAAACTGCTGTCCTGCAACCCAGAGAGTTAACTGTCAACATTGGATAAATTCAGCATTTGATAGCAAGAGTCTGTTAAATTGACACTATTTTAACACTGATGAGAGATAAGCTGATTTTCATTGCATGTGTGTTTGTGTTATTAGGCAGGTTTAATCAATGTGCCTGTGGAGCTGCATCTCCAGCAGGGCATGTTCTTAAAGCTGCCTTTCCTACACACTTCTCTGCTATTAATTGATCATTTTAACTAACGTGCTATGAGTCCACTGGTCTTTGCATCACACAAGGTGACTTGGACAAGATGATAAACAGACTCACATGCTCAAGATCCTGTCTAATCTTCATGAGCTCTCTTGTGTTTGTGTTAGTAGGGTTAATGCATGTTCTGCTTGTGTGTGTGGTTTTGTATATGTTTCTTTTTGCAGTGTTTCAGATTCTTTCACAATTTTCCACTTAAGCAGTCAGTTTTCTTTTCCCCAGGTTTGCTAACCCAAATTTTGATTTCCCACATTAAACAGCAGCGCTCTCTGTGTTCTTACCTCCTCTCACTCTGTTGTCCTCTCCCACTTCAACAGTCCAACAGCCGGCAGTTTTTCTTCAGCTTTGTCCTGTGTTCCACTGTCTCTTCTTGCCATTTTCTCCAAAGGTGGCAAATGTCAAACTCCAACAGTCTCCTCTGTTCTTCTCAAAAGTCCTTTTCACAAGCACAGTGAACTTTGCAGCTTGTTGGAAACACAGTGTCATTCATCCAATTAGTCAGGATGATGGTTTGCTCTTCTTCTCCACTGCTGTTTGTCCACACTGCTGCTGCTTGCTGGGTCTCTTTGCTCAGGACTTTGCTGCTGTCTCTTTATCTGCCATGTTATTTTCCTTTGGAACTGCATTCCTTGTCTTCAGGGAGGAGTGAGAGCTCGCTTGTGAGGTTGAGGGACACATGGAGCTGTACATAAGTTAGCCAAAAACTTGGCCCGAATGTTTCCAATGATGTTAAACTATAATTTCCTTCCGACTGCTGCATATGGGAAATTGATCCAGGTCTGCGTTTCATCTGAAAGTGACAAAACTAAGACATTTCCATTATTATTACCACTGCTTAACCAACACACAGAACTCTCCTTTCTTAAAAGCAGAAAATGAGATTGTAGTTGTTCTTGGCTGATAAACACAAAACCTTTTTCCTATGATTTTTCATCTACAATGTAGATTTTGTCTCTTTTTTACTCTTCCTTCCTTTACACTAGCTGTTGACCTGCAGAATCACCACTCTCACAATTTGTGACAATTACGTTTACACAACGCACACACACACTGCGACGTCAGGCACATTCACACTCACTTTTTTCATCTGCATAAATAAAACATATGGCTGATGATGGTGTATGATGGTGTATGATGATAAGTATGATCACAAGTTTTATTTAATTATTTTTCAACCCAACAAAGCAAGTAAACAAAAACATGATGCTGATGCTATGAACACTCTACACACATGAATCAAGATCCAGGAAAACTGCTGCGCATCTGAAAGAAGAAGCTGAACTCACGGATATGCTACATACTCGAGTTATCATAGTTCTCTTCCCCTTTCTTTGATGAGTTCTCAGTCAGCTCCCGATCTGATAATGTATAGCTTGCCCATCAGCTCAGAAGAGACAGCAACACAACCTCACACAGTGGTTGCGTGCTTTGCCCACAGTGGCAAAGACTTACACTTTCATATTCAACTCAGCTTCTCCATCATGTAGTTTTCAGCTGTTTCACACAGGGTTCAGCATAATAGTTGTTTTCACAGGTGTGCTCTATATCTCAACAATGGCTCATATTAGGATGACAGTTTTCAAACAGGTCAAGTGCCTCTATGCACATAATGAGGTAAAATATTTGCCTATTTTACTTCATCTCATATGTCATTGTACTGAATTTGAGCAACCTTAAGCTTAATGCAGATTGCTTTTAACACTTATCCACCTCAATCAAATCTGTGGTCTGGCACACGGCTGTTGTTGATCAGGGCAAGCTAAAAAAATAATCTAAACATGTGTGTGTATTGGCAGTTTTGACGGGTACTAATCATTTATTACAGGTGGGGTTACTCAGGCTTGCGCTTAGGACACTCTCTAGCATAGTGACCCCTTTCTCTACATGCATAGCATTTCTCCTTCCTTCTGTCGCGTTCCCACCTAAATCCCCGCGGGCCTTCACCTCTCTTATTCCTGCCCCTATTCAGCCCTCTTCCAGTCTGTCCCTGGAAAAGGATTTTATCTGCTAGGGAAGCAGCGACTGCAGAGTTTTGTGACTTCTTCTGTGTTTCTTTAATTCCTTCCTGTGCACAGCGGGTGCAGTTAATGCATGTGAAGGACCGGTCAGAGTTATGATTAACATTTTGCTTCCTAATGAAATCAGCAATGGGTGGGTGAAAGCCATTCACCAGAGCATAACTTAACTGCTGCTGATGTGGGCTGGCCTTCTCTACACGCTCTTCAAGGCTGCTGTGTTTTCTAAAAACTTCCAACATTTGAATCTCATCCGCGACCAGTTTACGCTCATGACAATTATGAACACCGGGAGTGAATTCTTGCATGAATGTGTCATCTCCCTGGGAGGCCGTCTTACTTGCTCGGGAACCCATGATAACAACAACCGTGTCACAGACCGCGCCTGCTCCGCAGCATTCACACAAACACAGCAACACTCTTCTGGGACCCTAACCCAGTCGCGCGACTCAAAACCCAGTGAAGGGACGCTCGGGACACAAACCCAGGGCGATTTCACCAAAACCTCTCTCTCAGGACCCCGACCCAGTTCTTTTTCAACTTACTTGGCGTTGCTTAACGTGTAATATTAGCCTCGGATCCCGCCGATCGTCATTCATCGAAGAGAGAAAACAGACAGCTAATCCACCGGCCCGATGACAAATTCTCACGTCTCGCTGACGTCAGGGTTCTCTCCTCGGTGAATGCTGACTCCAGGGATCCGGCGTCGAAGGACCAATTGATGATAGGTTTGTAGCTTAAACCTATTCGCTGGAACGTTGAAGGCAATGCAATTACACAACAAGCAAGACACGAGTAGGCAACATTCTTTATGTTTCACGTGCACGGGAGAGAACTGGACAGGCGCCGTTCCTTCGCTTGACCCCAGTTGCTCTCGTCCGTTCCCCCGTAACACTGCTCTTTTATTGTGGTTACATGAATATGCATAGGTTCATTAACATATGACATCGGTATGCATGTGAACAAAGAATACACTGTGTGTGCGTGTGTGTGTGTGTGTATCTGTGTGGGGGGGTCAACTGTGAAAACGGCTCCCCAGAGCCGTCCATCTAAACAAAAGGCACTTAGCCTAAAACAGATATAGATACGTTTATCCTACCATAAAACAATAAGACAAGGTACGACCTCTCCCATGCTCCTAAAATGTGGGTGTGAAAGTCAGAGAGCTCTGGAATGCACACAAAGCTTGCAGACTATTAAAGATCAAACCTCCTGTCACTACACAATCAATTATATACTTCTAAGCATATATGAGTAAATATTTCTAAGCATAAATGGCAATAAACAATACAAATCTAACATATACTTATGAAATAACTATGTCAGCATACCCATGTTCACTTGTCATTTGTGCAACTAATATCTTGACCATGTCACGCCGTCTGCTATCCGTTAGGCTTTTTGTCCGGGCATACTCATTGATGATCCTCTCTCCTCCTGGTTTGTTCTTTAGAACATCTTCAACCATCTAAGTAACAGTAAAATAGAGCAATATAATAATATATAATCAATATATCATAAATATTTTTCTTGTGATACTAAAAAAGCTTTCAGGTTTGTTCTAGATCAAATCAAAGGTCTATAGTCACAAATACATGATTTTTTTAAAAGTATTTTTTAGTATAGAATTGAGGTTCATTAGATATTCATGATCACTGTGCTTTAAAGCCACCTAAAGTTCTGTTAAAAAGCACAAATAGTTACCCTTAAATTTGTCTGTCTGTCAAACACACTAACTTTTTATGTTGCCGTTGTCTACAATATGCAGAGCTGTGCTGAAGGAAAGACAGCAGAATCTTGTGCTTTTATGACAGTGATAATAATACATATAATATATTCAAATTTGTGTCAACTTTCTGAAGGGGTATACAGCAAACTACATTGCTTACTCGGGCAAGAGAAGTGTCGTCAGCTCTCCGTCTTGTTGTAGGACTGTGTTGCAATAATATGGTGTCATCAGAGTCCACTTCAATTTCTCCACTGGAACTAGTAAAGGAGGTGCTTGAAGAATCTATGAAATCATAGAGGTCACTTTTGTGCTGTCCCTGGTTGCAACAATGAGTTTCATGTAAGGAGACTAAAGATGCACTGTCCACTTTGAGTGTGTTTCTTTAGCAGTAATTGACTACGTTTTTTGGCTAGCTGCACTCAAACGGGAAAATCCACCTCGTAGCCGGGTTTGTAAAGCACTTTATGAATGAGCACTGTTGAAGATTTTTAGTTGTAGTGCCTTGATTTTCCTGTGTTTTTGCCAGTGAGTGACAGAATCGATAACATAAACTAATGTAAGTTTATTAGTCACAACCAGCCACATGACATCACATTCTATAACAAACAGAAAATCTTTTTAAATGTTTAGCAGTTATTTCTTAAATCCAGCTTCAGAAATAGTTAAATCCATGTCAGTTTTTGAGAGCAGGGCTCCATCATGTAAATTAGCCTTTATATGTTTAGTGTTTCATGTCTTCTTGCCTTCTTGTTTAAGTTTGTATGATGGTTAGTGTTATTTACACAATCACAAACATTGTAGTACCCACCAAAATATAGGATTATTTTAAAACAATTCAGTAAATTTATTGGCTTGCCTTACACAGAACATGTTCTACTAACCAGGACTGAAAGCATGAATGACACAGTGGCTCAGTGATTGAGTGATTCTAATGACATTTACCTTTTTGTAGATGTTAGATTTTTCTTTGCTTAAGTTAAAATGCTGTTACCAAGCTGATGGGCCACTAAACAGTTAAAAATTCCATCAGGGATAGAAACTCATCATTATTCCATTATTCCTGAAAAAAGTTTGGCCAATCTTAATATTTGGACCAAGTAATTTGATAGGACAACTGACTGTGCTTACGTAACTGCTCACACCCTCTCCACTTGCAACCAGGAAATAAACTGGACTGTGGTTTCTCTCCCCACTACCCTGTCAATTAAAAGTTTAAAAATGACGATGATGATGATGACATTCCAAGGTACTTACCATCTGGATTTGGACCTTGTGCTTGACAAATCTCTAGCACACCAAGGTTTTGTTTTTTCATAAGGAAATCAAAAACATCCTCATCAACGTCAGTCTTTGAGTCATCAAGAACTTTGAAGTCCAAGTTTGGAATGTTAAACTTCTTGGCAACTGTGAACATTATAAAATTGCATTTTACATTTGAAATTAATGCCAGAACAAGGCAAAAAAAGGTGAAATTAAATAAACTGAACCAGAAAAAAAGCCTAAACATTTGGTATAGCAGCTATTATAGCACCATCCCGAAAGCTTGACTGATTCACAATCTATAAAACACACTGGAAACTTTGATTTTTTTACTCACCACATTCCAAAAACGATGTGTAGGTCAGTTGGCCCTCAAAACAGATGTACTTTTGTTGTTCTCTATACTTTACACGCACAGCTTGCATCCTTCATGATATGAAAAGGATATTGTTAAATAATCACATTTATTACAAAATTGAACAAAACACACACATATATTCCTTGTATGTCTTACAATCTCACGATGCTCTGTTCTGATGAAGAAGCATGTAAAAAAAAAAAACCCATAAGTAATAGAAAACTCTACATTGCAGCAATAGGAAGTTTGTATAATGCTAATCTAATACACTAGGGGCTACAGACTGCAACCATACACACAATTCAATTCTGAGTAAAAAACATGTGCTCACCTACCATTTTGGATAAAACATTGGTGCACAGGATTTGTTAAAAACACACTTCCCTGGTCAATTATACTACCTAAAAATAGCTATTCAGCAATGCTAAATTAAGTTTATTGAAATATAGCTGTCTGTGAGTGGTTGAACAACATTAATTTTGTTGGAAGCTAATGTTAGCATCAACCTTGGCAATTATGTAGCATGTAAGACCCACAAACTCAGAAGCTGTAATATAATACTGCATTACCCTTCACATAAACAAAAACTCCACATTTTATTCTATATTAAATCATTATTTAGCACTTTGCTCACTTACCTGGCTTATGCTGACAGTCGCCTCTGTTCCACTGCGGGATAAGAAAATGGCGGCAGAAACGAAACTTAAGGAACGAAAATGGGCGTGGTCTTTCTATATTACTCCAATAGAATTTCCTCTGTTTTTTGACTCCAACTCTAGCGGCCAATTGAAGTGATTAGTTTCCAAAACGTGCAATAAAGACTCTTTTAGATGAAAATGATGTTAACTCTGGAAAAATTACTCTCTCCATTTTCCTGTGTACATGTTCAAGTCTTTTCTCAGAATTTAAACCAGTTTCATAATTCCATCTTACTAATATAATAATGCACATGAAACCAACTACGTGCCCCTTGGATGTGTTACCTACACCATTTCTCAGAGATGTGCTAAAGACAGTCGGCTCCAACATTATCACTATTGTAAATGGCAGCATCTCATGTGGAACTGTTCCTGACTTGTTTTAATAAGCTGTTGTCCAGCCACTTCTAAAAAAAACCTGGTTTGGATCGGTCAGTTCGTGGCAATTTTAGACCAATCTCTAAGCTGCCATTTTTGGTTTTAATTTAAGAATGCAAGATAGGAAGAAATTCCTTAAAAGGGGTCAGGTGTGACCATAAGCATGCTGCCTGAGGTTAAAGTGGAGTTTTAGGTCATCATAAAGTTTTTCATAAATGATTTTTCTTTGTGTGAACCCAGTTTCTGGTGTGACAGTATGAACTGTTATGAAAAAGATGTAAGACTTAAAGACCAAACGAGTTTCCTTTAGTATCAGAAATCTTTAAAATCTCTGTGACCCCGTAAACAAATTGCATTAAGTGTCATGTAAATATGATTAATTTAAAGTTGTTTATTATTAATTTATTTTTTATGTTGTTCTATCATAGCAGTACATGAGGATACTATAAGTAACAATACAGCACCATAGTGGGTTCTTGTACATTTAACAAACCCCAAAGAAGTATAATAATAGATTAAATGCTATGCTGGGGTTGTCATTTTCAGTATCTAAATGGATGTTTAAGTCCCCCATTGTGATTATATCTGAGCTCAGCACAGTCTGAGAAATCCGATAGAAGCGGTGCGCTGTGCATGAGCACTTTCTGTCTCCTCTTCCTGTGATATCCACAGTGGGCCCCGTGTGTCATGATGCCTTTTATTTCTGTATCTTGAGGTCTGAAAATGGAGACTGAGGAAATCCCAAATTGGTGTATCTGCTGAGGCAAGTTTACTTCACAACAGTCAGAAGACACATTATTGGCCAAAGGGCTGTTGTCAGTGCGGGTCAGTGGGGTAACTCAGGGTTAGATGAGACTTCGTGCTGCTGTCACAGCTCCAGTTTGGATGCCTACAATAATGCCCTCATTCTCACACTTTTAGACAGATTTCTCAATTGATGAATGAAACAAATAAGATGCAATACAGTATTACTATTATTTGCATCATGCACTTCATTTATTACTGAAAACCTGTTGCACATCATGCCAAAAGTGGCTGTGATGACTGCCGTTAGAAGTGTTTACTTATTTGGAGTTATGCTATCAGTGTGTAGTTTGTGTAGGTGTTGACTCAAACCTGTCAGCACAGTGTGAAATATTTTACAAAGCATGCTGCACATGTGCTCTGTGATTGTGCTTCATTCTAATGTGAAGCATGAAGCATTTAGAGTTACTTTTCTCAAAATTTCAAGAAAAGAAATTGAAATTTCGAGTTATGGGTACTTTCTGATTCTGTTCATAATTTTTATGGACAGGATTTCTAGGCGCAGCCAAGTGGCGGAGGGCTTTCACTTCGGTGGCCTCAGAATCTCATCTTTGCTTTTTGCGGATGATGTGGTTCTGTTGGCTTCATCGGGTGGGGGCCTCCAGCTCGCACTGGAACGGTTCGCAGCCGAGTGTGAAGCAGCGGGAATGAGGATCAGCACCTCCAAATCTGAGGCCATGGTTCTCAGCCGGAAAAGGGTGGAGTGCCCACTCCGGGTCGGGGATGAGTTCCTGCCCCAAGTGAAGGAGTTTAAGTATCTCGGGGTCTTGTTCGCGAGTGATGGGAGAAGGGAGCCGGAGATCGACAGACGGATTGGTGGTGCGGCTGCAGTGATGCGGACGCTGCACCGGTCCTTCGTGGTGAAGAGGGAGCTGAGTGTAAAAGCGAAGCTCTCAATTTACCGGTCGATCTACGTCCCAACCCTCACCTATGGCCACGAGCTGTGGGTAGTGACCGAAAGAACCAGATCGCGGA
Organism: Oreochromis grahami; assembly: GCA_029532605.1. Taxonomy (NCBI): domain Eukaryota; kingdom Metazoa; phylum Chordata; class Actinopteri; order Cichliformes; family Cichlidae; genus Oreochromis; species Oreochromis grahami. Next base: position 26,941 of record JAQSNX010004299.1, read on the forward strand.
TACAAGCGGCAGAAATGAGCTTCCTCCGAAGGGTGGCTGGCCTCTCCCTTAGAGATAGGGTGAGAAGTTCGGCCATCCGGGAGGGGCTCAGAGTAGAGCCGCTGCTCCTCCACATCGAAAGGAGCCAGTTGAGGTGGTTCGGGCATCTGACAAGGATGCCCCCTGGGCGCCTCCTGGGTGAGGTGTTCCGGGCATGTCCCACCGGGAGGAGGCCCCGGGGCAGACCCAGGACGCGCTGGAGAGATTATATCTCTCAGCTGGCCTGGGAACGCCTTGGTGTTCCCCCAGATGAGCTGGAGGAGGTGGCTGGGGAGAGGGAGGTCTGGGCTTCTCTGCTTAGGCTGCTGCCCCCGCGACCCGATCTCGGATAAAGCGGATGAGGATGGATGGATGGATGGGTACTTTTTTGTCCCACTCATGTCTGTGCAAGCTAGGAGGCAAAGTGAAATGTTTCACTTAAATAAAGTCCTGCTGTGATAAAACAAATAAACATGTAAAAAGAGTCTCTTTCAGATTGTCTGCACAGCCAGTGTATTAACCCGTCTCCTTAAACTCCTTGCCTATCTTCATATGCTTTGTTCCAATGACGTCTCTCTCGCTTTCCAGAGCTCTCTGTGTGGCTGAGGACTCAACTCATGACCTACTTACCTGCCAAAGCCAAGCTGGAAATCACTGAAATCTCCACAGGAACAACCTCCACCTCTATCAACTGCCTGCCCTCCCTCCCACGACCTCCAGCACCTATTGAGAGCAGAACAGTGCCCACTATCACAAATTCAAATAAACTAGCTTATTAATTTGGATCAACTACTTGAACATGACTGTGATCACTTCCCCAGCATTTCACTTAAACTACATTCACCACTCTCTCTGTGCGCTCTGAGCTCAGTCTCAACTTCAGAAATATTCCCCTCTGAAACCCCCACGGTGCGGGGAACATGTTAAAAATAAAGCTTGAAGTAAACTTGCTCTTCTCTTGAGGCTGCACCGTGACAGTATTAGACAGCTTCAACTAACCGGAACTATGCTAGCTGTCATATGAAACTTTGAAATCACTTCACAATCAAGCAGAGCAATCAAAACAAGAAAAGAGAGAGAGGAAAAAAAGCTCGTTTCACACACACACACACCAACAAACACTAGTAGAGTAGTTTTAATACAAAACTGAAAGAGACAAATACTTCTTTTGCAATCACACAGAGCTGCTGAGAATCCAGTTCGCTCACACATTTCAAAAGCCTTAAGAAGAGATAGAAGGGTTTCTTATCCAGCATTAGTGTCTGAATCTGGAATCATTTCTATGGAAAGTGGACGTCTTTTTAGACCTTAAATTTATTCTCAGGTAGTCAGGTTTAAACTCAGGTTCAGTTATTCACTGGAAATTCAAACAGACTCAGACATTTAGAACAAACTAAGAACCTCGGTGCTGGAGGAAATGTCTGCCGTGACTGCGTCACTCTGCTCAACTTTGCTGTTAGTCAACCTCTGCATGTTTACCTCTGCAGGTGAGTTTTACCTGTCAGGAACTAAATGACATTTAAATAACAGATGAAGTTAGAGAAACGAGCAGAATTATTTTATATTGATTCAGTTTATCTGTGCATGTTTATTGCTTGTGTATGTGTGTAGAAGAATGTAGAAAGGCTCAGTGGTGTATGATCTTCACTCTCATTGGCTGTTGTAGAAGTGAATATAATGACCTTTAACCTCTCTGCTCTGTGTTGTTTCCTCTTTCAGACCGGAAAATCATCACAGCTGAGTCTGGACAGGACGTCACTCTAATATGTCGAGCTCCAAACAACAACATCATAGGAGCTGTAAAGTGGACCAGACCAGGCCTGGAGACAGGAAATGTCCTTTTGTACCACGATGATTACTTTGATTCATCCAACCAGCATCCATCTTTTAAGAACCGGGTGGATCTGCAGGACAGACAGATGAAGGATGGAGACGTGTCTTTGATTCTGAAGCATGTGACGACTGCTGATTCTGCAACATACGAGTGTCGTGTCTTCATGGAAGAAACACGCTCATGGGAGCTCATCAGGATCATCTACCTGAGAGTTGTTCCTCCAGGTGAGTGAGTACACTCAGAAAAATTATGGTTCTTAAATGGTTCTTCAGATGTCTTCATGGTTCTTTAAAGAACCATCATACGTCAAAGAACCTTTTTATTTTGTGGATGGTTCTTCAGCTATTACAAATGGTTCCTTAAAGAACAAAAGGTTCTTCATCCTTAGCTATCTAAGTTTGATGGTGTAAAATGGCATAAATATTTATTCACTATAATGAGGCTGTGAATTAGTTTTGTGTTTTGTTTGTGTGCATGTGTGTGCGAAGGGGGAGGGCGGGTTACCTGGCAATTACCTTTTAAGAGCAGATGGTAGGAAACTGAATATTCAAATAAAAGTTAGAAATACTTCCTTAAAAATACACTGGTGGCAGGGGTGGGGGCCAAAGCCTAAAGACCCTATCCCCCCACACCCCTAACCCCGCAAACCCACTGATCACAAATAATGTGGTAATAGAATATGGAATTTATTATTAAGACGTTTATGAATATGGTGAGTTAACAAACAGTAGACACAATACACACATCCAAATACTGTACTTCAGTTTTAAATTTAATAAAGTATTACTATTTTCTGCTTCAAGGTATTACTTTTGAGATTATTATATATATTAGAAAATATAGCATAATGATAATACTAGTTATTGTAAACTTTACAAACCACCCAGCAGTATGTAAAGTCAAATTATAAAATACTAATAAATAACAATTGCACAACAGAATCTCAGTGTAATGAACATACTTATGTGTTCATTACCGACACACTTAGTTTTGACAAAGCACACTGCTTAGGTAAATGATCTCAGTAGTTGTTTATCAATTTATGTGTTTCGAGCCAAATAAATGACAGTGAAAGTCAATCGTTGGGTTGCGCATGCGCAGACAGATTGCGCGACCTGCGGGCCGTGAACTTTCTAAGGGAAAAAACACTTTCTCACGGACGGTGACAGCGAAACGGATAACAGTCTTCAGTACCTGCTGGTCTTTGAAGCTCTGGATTCTGGGACTGTTGGAAAAGGTAAAACGTTTTCATTAAAACCTTTTTACTGTTTTGTTTTTGTTACTCGTCATTGTAGCTTGCTGTTAATGCTGTGCTAACAGTAACAGTTAGCTATGTTACATACGTTAGCCGTTGACGTTAACGCAATTTAGTATCGATATAAAGAACTGGTTTCCTAACAAAACCACTGTTATAATTAAGTGAAGGTGCTCCCAACTAATTGGCTTCTAAAATATGTGGTTCTATTGCGTGCTGCGTACATAACGTAGGCTAATGTCAGCTAGACTGATTAAAATTTATATTATTGTTAATGTCACTAAAATGGCGCCTGAAGCCTGTTGTGATGTGAGCTCTGTGTCTGCTCTAGAAACTCTGAACTTCAGTAGATCTGAGCCGTACATTAAATACTCACATCAGCCTGTACTTTGCATTCTGTATGAGCTGTATAAAACACAGCAATGCATAAGTGTTTTGAATGAATAGAAATGTGACACATTAGAAGATGTGTCTGTGACTGTTCCTGTGTAACTAATTTTCGGACTAGTTGACAAGTTATGCTCCGGCCATTTGATGTTTCCAAGATAGATGTCCATTTGTAATATAGTTAAATTTTCTTTGTACGTTTCATTTATCCACCATCATACATTAAGCCAAGAAGAGGTCATTATACTAACAAGAGGTATCAACACTGGGCCGAAATTCAGCACGTGGTTAAAGTTTGTAATCCAGCCAGTCGCAGAGATGAAGCAGGCAGCATCAACACATAAATCTACTCTACCTGGCTTAAATCACAAGAGCACCTCTGACCGAAAAGCTGTAGATTTTTCTTGTTTGCACAAAATAATTCAGATTCACACTAATTCTGTTCACAGCTCCAACAAAATGAGGAAGAAGAGCGGGAGAAAAACAATTAGATTGAATTACAATTGGATGGATGTCGAGGACAAGGAGGAGGAAGCTTAGGATGAGGAGGAAGAAAAGCAGCAGGAGCATCTTTGGGGATCTCTATGATGTCATTGAGGTTTGTTTCATTAATATTGTCCTCTCACAAAGAAAGATCTTGTTTTAGTTCACCTACTTCCTGTATTAAATAGTTATTTGCAAAACGTTGTGGAAAACCACAGAGCAGGCACGTATAGTGCATCTGCAGGTAAATGAACATCAAATCTCTCAGACTAAAATCTGAATTATACTTTTAGTCTTAAGAACATATGTTGTATATTTATCACCCTTATGATAAAACCCATGTCAGCCATTGGTTTATGGACTTTGTATTTTGAAGCCTCAACATTTGCTTTATTGCTATTCCAATGTTTTTTGTGAGCCTTTTGGGACCATATTAGGATGAGGGATCAGAATCTGGAGTCGTGCACACTACTGTTTCATTTAGCATGTATCTATAAGATTTGTACAGCAGATCCAAGTTGTGCCTTGAAAACAGGAAAATCATCTGCATAGAGGAGAACTTTAATAGCAGGCTTGTACAAAGTGAGGCTTTGTGCTCACATTTGCTGCAAACTCTCGTTTTAATTCTGTTACCTTGTTTTGATGCAGAATTCACTTGAAATCAGGGAAGAACTGGACTTGTTTTTTATAATTTGTTCTTGTGAATTAATTGTGTATCGCATACATTTGATTTGACTTTCTGCGAGACAACAGTCGTCCGCTGGCCAAAAAAGTTTTCCAAATACCTCCACGTGATCAAGCCTGGATTTAGAAAAGAATAGCAAAAAAGTCTGCACCTCCTGGTTCACATGCAATTTCTGTTTTTGTGTTCAGAGGCGGCGGCGAGAGGGGAGACCTCGGCTCATCCAGCTGGACAACCTGACCAGGAGGAGTCTACATTAACTCGGCTCTTCCAGGGCACCCTGCAGACTCGGCTGCTGGCAACACTGGGATGACGTGAACGCCAAACAGGAGTCCATCACAGGTCGACTGCAGGTATGTGAGTCAGACATTCTGAGGAGGGTTTCACTTTTTTCTTCTTTATAATTGACCCTTGTTTTCTCTCTCTCAGCTCCTTCTTTCCAGTTAATTAAACTGTTCATTTTAACAGACACAGACCTCTCTCAGCTCCTCAAATCTCAGAGTGGGAGGATTTGAAGCACAAAGGGAGGAGCTTTTCATTTGGTTGGCTGATATGGATGTCCACCTGAGTGAGGTTGACCAGCTGACAGGAAACACCTGTGAAAAACTGAAACAACTGCAGGTGTGGGGTTGTTTTGATATGACATATATTTGATATGACACATACGTCAGAGACATTATCCTAAACTGGACTAACAAAGAACCATGAGTCCAACCAGGGCTGCTCAATTAATCGAATTTTAATCTCGATTACGATCTGGGCTTTCAACGATCATTAAAAATGACCGAGCCGATTATTAGCACCTCCCTCGTGCTTTACTCTCGCGCTGCTCCGTGTGGCAAATCGAGCGCACCTCTCTGTGATTCAAACACACGTCATAACAATTAAGAGGACCCGAGGGAAGCTAAGCAGAAGTTATTTGGAGAGGAGAGGATAATGGCTGCTGAAGAGAGAATGCCGCTGGTTGAAAGGAGAGGTAAAACAACTTCAGTGGTGTGGAAACATAATGGGTTCGCGGAGTCAGACGTGGATTAAGTAGACATAGTGTGTAAACTTTGCTACGGTGTCGTAGCTACACCACAGAGCAACACTACAAATTTATTCAAACATTTGAAGACCGCTTACAAAGTGACAAACGATCAAACAATGAAGGAGCAGCAACTTTAGTTGACATACCTCAATGTCAGTTTGATGCAATTGTGCATTGTGTGGCTACACAGCTTGCCTTGATGTTTGGTTATTTGTATGCATAAATATTATGCAGTATTTTGAAGTTCACTATGGTGTTCACTATTAATGTTTACATTTTTCATTTATTTTTTATATTGCAAACATTTGCACTGTTATCGGTATTTGCACACTATTTTATATTATTTTTTGACAATCTTTAAAGCCATTATTCAATACATTGTTATTGTTAAATAAATATTGTCAAATAATCGAGATCTCAATTTCAGTGAAAATAATCGTGATTATCATTTTTGCCATAATCGAGCAGCCCTAAGTCTAACATTAAACTTACCTTACATAATGTAAGGCTGAAGTTCATTGATAATTTTATTCAAAAACTTGTTGTTGAAATATTTTTACTGAACATGCAAACATCTGCTGATGAAAATGTCTTGATTTATTGGTCTGTTATGAAGCTATTGCTATTTCTAATGTGTTTATCACTTTTTGATGTTTTATAAATTAAACAATCCATGTATTAATTGTTGTGTTATCTTTTGTTATATATATATATATATATATATATATATATATATATATATATATATATATATATATATATATATATATATATATATATATATATATATATATATATATATATATATATAATTAGTAAAAATGTTATTACTGTTTAAATGACTAATATGTGACATGTATTAGTAGTGATGTGGTGCCTTTTTGTCTTTTGGTATACTGCTAAATGGCAATAAACCATTAATATATGTCTGTGCTGTGCTCGTATTTATTTTACCCTACTTAAATTCAATTTATGATACATTTTATTTTGAAAGATTTAAAATGGTTCTTTAAAGAACCATTTTTAAAAAGGTTCTTTGAAAAACCATTAAAGGTGCCCCAAAGAACCATTTCTTGATGGTTCTTTGGGGCACCTTTAAAGGTTCTTCAGTGAACCACTGAAAGAAATGGTTCTTCAAAGAACCATTGTTTGAAAGGTTCTTTGTGGCACCAAAAAAGGTTCTTCTATGGCATCAGTCTAAAGAACCACTTTTGGTTCCAGTTGGCACCTTTATTTTTCTGAGTGTAGAGTTGAGTGTGTGTGTGATCAGAGGTCAGAATGTTGCCTTGTAAAGCTGAGTGGCCTCAATCGACCTGGTCTGACAGATTGAGGTGATGAAATCTTTGATCCATCTTTGTTGCAGAGCTGGTGGTGAAGGGTCCAAACCGATAACTCCACTGAGATACTGGGAATGTTTGGATAGAGTTACAATCAGTAGACAAAACTCGTGGACAAATCAGTTGTAGTAAATCTCTGATTTAGGGCCTCTGTTTTGTTTGAGAGTGATCTGGCTTTGGTCGGGGGTTTGTGTTGTTTTTGCACCGTAAGAGCCAGCTCTGCATCCCCACGATCCACAGCACTTGTTGTACATGACAAAAACCCACAGAGAGCTCTGTGGTCCTGCAGTCTAGGTGGGATACTGTGGGTCTGTTCTTCACTCATCACCTACCTGACAGCTGAGACCTCACACCTGTTTCTCACCTGCAGGTCAGCCAAGAGGAGTCACAGAGGATGGAGGGAAGAAGGAAGAAGGGAAGAAGGATGAATCTGTTGGACTAAACAATCTACTTTTCCTGGTAGTTTCTGCTGTGCCCGTTGTTGTTAGTGGTAGTATTACTGTTGTTGTTGGTATTATTTTTCTTCCTGTTTTTATGATGTGCAAATATTGTAATGACAAGGGTTCATACAAGGTACGTGAACGTGATTACATCTAGTGATCAACTATCCTACATTCATCAGCAGATGAATTTAGATTTCAGACATTCAGAAAAAGCAAACACTCTATGTGATGATCTGGGTGTAGATGAAGTTCTGTGGCTTATATGTGATCAACAATGTGCCTGATAATGTTCAGCATTGATCAGCTATGACTGAATGACATTTGGAACAGTCTGGGAATTAAGGGTCGTATAAAGAAGTGTTGTTGTTTTTTTTAAAAAAAATCTTGGTCTAAAATATGAACTCTGTGTGACAATCCCCTCTTTAGGTGAAAGTTTTTTGTTTCCTTTTTTAGTGAATAAGCTTGCATAATTGTTTCAGTCAGTCCAGTAAGGTTGAATCTTATAGAGTGTTTAAAGTGTTTTATGAAAGTAAAGCTCCATGTAGTTTCACACTGACACTTTTCTCTCTCTAATCTCTCGATAACCTCTTATGTAACTTTTCTTACAAGAAAGCTATATAATAATTTATATTATAATTGGAGCATTGCTTAAACTTTTCGTTTTCAATAAATAGTTACATGTAAAGCAAATGAACATCCTTTTTGTACATATTTTTGTGATGTATCGTGATGTAAAATCTTTTATTTATTTTTAATGAGAAACTGAAGTGTAGCAGAGATCTTTGTGAGCTTCTCCCTGTAATAACCTGGTAACAACAATAAAAATAAGAACAAAATGTTAAAGTGGATCAAAGTATGAAAGATGACTCAATTTTCAGCAATAACTCTCATCTGTTCTCTAGTTTTGTTTCTACTTTCTTCAGAAAATGTTATTTGCTGCATTGATTGACTTCAGGGATGATTCCTACTCAGAAAAAAGAAACTGTTTAAGAAATTTTCATAACCATTTAAGTTGGTTTTCCACTTCTTCTGGCGTGAATATGAATATATTCTTCACTGCAGCAGCCTAGTAGGCGTGAGAAGCCATTTTTGTTGATTAAGTTTTCTCCTGTTTTTCATTTAGAAAGTTAGCTAAGTGAATTGTCTTTTGTTTGGTTTTCATTTTGTGTAGGAAAGCGTAGGGACCATAAGGGAGTTTTGTTTGTTATTTTCGGCATTGCTCACTGCTGAAGCAAATAAATGGCTGCTTAGCACTTTAAAAGATACTACTGTTTGTGTTCTTTCTTGGGTGGCGCATGAGTGGGGAGTTTTTTGACCCTGTGCGACCCATATCCAGTATGACAGTTTGAACAGCACAAATCTGATATTTTCAAATTTGACCTGGGTCACTTTCATATGTGGTACTGTATCCATATCTAATGTTTTAGAAAGCGACTGCTGTTTGAATGGTCAATTGCTGGATTTCACAAAAACTATGCATATAAACATCTTGATGCATTCTCAGTCATCCAGGAAAGTAAATCTCCAAAAGTTGAATCTGTTCATCTGGACGTAGCGTTTTGTGGGAGAAATGTTTCATCACTCATCCAAGTGACTTCTTCAGTCATGCATATAAACATAATTATGGAACTACAATATAAAAAAACTCTTGTTTATTCAGCTGCCATCTCTCTTGTGGATTTTTTACAGTCTCAGATCAACACAGCCCTGCCCTCCAGCACTATCAGCAGCAGCACTCTGCACGGCCCTGTTCCTATTGGGCACATGATCAGAAGCACAGCCCTGTTAGTGTCTTCAGTGAAAGTTTACATCTTTGCACCTTTCTAATATAAAATGTTTTCTGTAACATGTTTTCTAATGGCTCTGATGAAGCCACAAGCTGAAACATGTCTGTCTATTTATTTCTGCTTCAGTATCTTACACAGTGAACATGATACATGGCATAAATACTTCAGGCAGAACATGGTGCTTCAAGTTTATAACTGATCTGGGATCACTGCACACCTGATCTACAATGACAAGGTGAGCAGTGGGAATACCTGCATGTATAAAACAGGTGTAACAGGACTAAATCTTTAAAATCCAACAGCAGGGTCGGACTTGAGATGTGACATCAGGGTCACATCTCAAGTCCCCCCATGACAGAAACTTATTGAGCTGTTTGTGCACATTTAATTATCTTTGTTTCCTCTTAGCTCCTGTTAGGGTTCAATATTGAGGACGAGAGTAAAAATAACCATGGTCCAGAAAAGCTTGGTCAAACAACGATTTTAATGAACACACGCAGCGTGGGGAGATGTACACTGCAAAACATCAGCTGTAGATCTCCGCCCAAAACTACACAGGAATGGTTTTATAACATCAGGGTAGGTTTACTGTAAGTTAATTCAAAACCACAATGACTTTTAACACAGTGTGAAAAGAACATCGCCTCGTCTCCATCCCAGGTGTCTTCCTGTCGCCACCGGATGCCCTGCTTGTTGGCTGGAACATCAGCAGCATGTCTCAAGGCACACTGTCACTTGTGCAGACACAATTTTGCAGTTGCAAGCTTTTACTAAATATTATTTGAACCTTCACCTACCCCTGAGTCTAACTGCTGTGTAAGTGTGTGTATGTGTGTGTGTCGTCGACCTCACACGAACTTTGTCTTATGAGAAGAGAGGCCAATTCTCATGTACCTAATAACCTAACTAAAACTATATATATGTTACAGGTTGAACAAATGTTTTAATCAGGAACCACTACTAAAAGCTTAATCAAAAGATATAAATGAATAAAAGATAATAATGAATAACCTGGTTATTCAAATAGCATCATCCAAACAGCTCCTCAAAATAACTTGCACTTAGACTCTGCTTTTAGTTTTACTTTCTGCAAAGCATGCAGTTTCCTGTCTATTTTGGCACAAAGTGTACTCAGAGTTAGACCTTTCTTTTATAATGCAATGTAATCTGCATATAAACATTTGAGATTATAAAAAGCATTCAAAAGCATTTAAGATTATAAATTCAACTCAACAGTTTAAAGTGACTATAACTGCACCTATAATAAAGGTTAATATGATACCAGTATGTTTAAACATCTGAATGCAATATCAACGCAATGGTAATGATGATGATCACGAACAAAAGCAGTAAAATATTTCCCTGATCCCCACACTCCATACATTGTTCTATAAACTTAGCTTTTGGTTTTTACCTCCTCTAATAGTAAAGGTCAAAGGTCAGAGGCGTTCCAGGACAAACTGATACTACTCTGCTGCCCCCTGCTGGATCTTTAAACACAGTTCATCTCACAGGTACATAAACTAGGTTTCATTTTTTGATAAATATAAGGATAAGGATCAAGGATCAATACTAATCTAATCATAATAACTCATCTCATCCTCTAATAATACATTTTTATTCCGAATTTCATTTTTTAATCATTGACCAGAATATAAAAAGTAACATAAAACTAAATTCTCCACTAACATCATCTTAATTTCACCCTCAATTCATACATTAATCATGGAAACTAAAACACATAAATACACAAAATAAGTTTAAGGTTGTTAAAATATTTTAAATGTATATTTTTATGTCACACTTGGGATTTCCATGTGAGTCTAAAGTCCCTGGAGCACGTTACACCCACTCAAGGAAGCCGTTGCATTTCCACCGGGCGTGCCACAGCGTGTTTCAGACGTAGGGCTCAGGAATGCTGCAAAGAGTCCTGTCAGTTTTCACATATTACAACACATACACTGCCTTTGAATCACACCTGAGTTTAATGTTTGCCACTGAAAACTACATCAAAGACACACAGTGTACTTTTGCAGTTCAGTCAATCATATTTAGACATTGGGGATCAATTTCTATGAGTGCTGAAAACAAACTGAAAGATATTCATTTCTTTGTCAAAACTTCACACATCTGTTGCAAAATGAAACTCAATGAAAGAAATACAACTTTGAGTTTTCCAAAACACGTTTTTAAATCTGACGGGGGGACTAAATTCTTGTTTTGACAATATTGAAAAGCTAAACGTTGTCCAGTGTTCATAAGCGAGGTCTTCTGGCATGAAAACATACCAAGCATCATTTCTTTGGTTAAACAGATTCTCAGATTAGTGACCTCTTAGTAGCAGCGTACTAATCAGTGAAGCTGATGTCACAAACACAAATGCTCCAATACAGCGATAAGAATTTCACGTGGCCCTCAAGATGATTCTGTTTCTCTTCCTGATACGAATTAACTGGAACTAAATTCAACAAACAAAGTTAAAGACATTCTTTAAAGGACCACATATACCCAGAATAACAAGGCTGAGCTTGATATTAGTAACTAACTACTGTTGTTCTGTCTGTGAGATACACACTGAAACTATTTGTCATCTGGACAAAAAAGAGGAGGACAGTTTATTTTGTTTATTTTCATCTGATATAACCTCTTCATGCTTACCATGGTTACATAAAGAAAACAAACAAAAACAAACACACATCCTTTTCAATTAATTGAATTTCACCCACCTTTATTTTAACACAAGTACCCTACAAAATAAAATACAGTAAACACAATTTTCTGATGAGAATCTTTTTTTGTTGTTGCTATTATTATATTTAAAAGCATCATTTTAAATCTACGACAATAAATCTTTCTAATCTTTACGCTTTTAAATTATACTAAAACATTTACTGTGGCACCTTGCAATTTACTGTAACTTGCACTGAATTTAACAATGAAAAAATGTGTTGCACATGTCAAATATGTCGGTGATGACTGCTTTCACTTGTTTTTCACTTCTTTGGAAGTGACTGGATGTCATCAGGGTGTAATTCATGTGGGTGGATGGCTCAAAGCTGTCAATACAGTGTGTAATCTTTGACAAAGCATGCTGCACGTGTTGTACTCTGTGCTTCACGCTAATGTGAGCATGCCTGTGCAAGCTAGGAGATGATTTAATCCCACTGGGTTTAAATCTGGGACTCTGGTGAAGTTTACAATATACTAGGAATTTAAAACTCTAGTAATTTAAAACTCTAGTACAGAAAGACAATTAAGAATGATAAAAGTTGCATTAGTAGCTCATTTGATGTGAGAAGTCTTACAGGTCCACGTCTGTAGTCTGATACAGGAACCTAACATTAGGTTCCAGAGTCCCAGAATCCTCTGTTGTTTCTTGGTGTAATTTCCAACTGTGGATTCCCAGGGGTCAGATCTTCTGATCTTCAGATGCCATTTAATCATTATGTCACAACCCTTACATTTTCTTATCCATATGCTGTACTTCATTGTACATTTATACTGGAATTGGATTTGTCATTAGCATTCACACATTCATCTTTTCCTTTTAGCTCAGTTAGACTTGAATCTTCTGTGTTTTTATGAGCGTCTCCTCCCACAGAAAATCTGGAGCAAAGTTCAAACTCATATTTTTGTCAATGAAAGGTTGAGCATTAAAATCAGTCCTTTCATTTATCATTCTGATTAGAGTTATTCCCGAGTATATGCTGATTCGAGTTAAGGATGTTCAGCTATTAGCAAAATGACATATTTTGCTAATAGCTAATAGCACATATTTTGAATGTGCCAGAAGCTGCCACACTTTCATCTGTCTGATATTCTTCCTCAGTCACATACTGAGACGAATCTAATATGAAGGAGAATCAGACCAACCCAGAAAAAAAAAAAAACATGGCATTAAAATAATAACACAACTCAAACTACATTTTCAATCATTCTTTTTATCAGGTTTATTCTTGAGCATATTTCGATTGTAATTAAGCAAAATTAACTACTAGCAAAACCACATACAGACATACTGTTTTAATAAACTGTATCACATTACCCACAAAATGATCTCAGTGTCTTTCACACAGGCAAAGGAAACAAAAGTACAAACTTAAATTTCGTCTATTTAGATCATATGACTCGCGGTTGTGCTCTGGTCTGAAGATAGTGTGTGACAATATTTCTCAGAGCTGTACAGAAACAGAAAGAAAGACAAAGAGAAACAACCATAACAGCAACTACCACACCTACAATCAGTCCAATAGATCCACCCAGTCCTCCTGATTGACCTGCAGGTGAGAAACAGGAGTGACGTGTCAGGTGAAGAGTGAAGAACAGAACAGAATCCAGTTATCTTCCAATGCAGAAGATTAAGTTAAAACAGCTAAAAAGGCTTAAAATGTGAATAAAGTGTTGCAATTTACACAGATTTGCTGAAATAATAGTAAAATAATACACAGCTTTAGAATATTGTATACTAACTCCTGGAACTACAACACACGGCACACATTAAATTTCTGTGTCTCTGTCACATCACGTTTACAGATCTGAGGTCCACACAAACTTGTGTCTCCTACACACATGTGTGTCTGTGTGTGAAGGACTGAACATCAAAGAAAAGAAGAAAAATGGGACCTCTCTCATCCATCAGTCATCATGTGGACATTTTTCTGACACACTTTGAAGCTGATGGACGTTTTGTGTCTGCACTAAGTACGTTTTCAGCAGCTATGGCACTTTCACAGACTCACAGACTTCACCCCTCCCGTCCCCCTCCAGCTGTAGGCTTTAACATTGAGTTTCCCCACACATGTTTACAGACGAGTTAGAGAGCAAGAGAAGAGACTGATTCATAAATGTCTTTGTTTCTGCTCTAACCTTACCCAAACAATGCTGCTCTACAACTCTAGACTACCAGCCACAAAGACAACAGCTGGAGAAACATCTGTCTGCCTCTGACATCCACCAGCTCATCCATACAACAAACACACATCAACAGCCAGGAAGCAGCTTCACCTCTGATCACACACACACACACTCAACTCTACTCACTCACCTGGACGAACAACATAAAGATAGATGTAGCTGATGTATTTCCACGAGTTTGTTCCTGCTACTTTAACATGACAGTGGTATGTTCCATTATCATAAATCGTCACATCCTTCAGAATTGTAGACACGTCTCCATCCTTCATATGTCTGTCCTGCAGATCCACCCGGTTCTTATAAAATGAATTCTGGTTATCTGAATCAACTTTATTATCCTGGTACAAAAAGACAATTTTCTCTCCCAGGTAGTGTTTGATCCACTTTACAGCTGTGATCTTGTTTGTAACTTGACATGGCAGAATGACATTGTCTCCAATATCAGCTGTGATGATTTTCTGATCTGAAAAAGGCAACAAAAGAGAGCAAAGTGCTTAAAGGTCAAAGTACAGTTATAATCACAATTATTTACTTTACTTCCTTTGACATTCGAGGTTTTAGTCATGTTGGATTTAATTAATGCTAATGTCCTAACATCCTCCAGAAGCCTGTACTATGAAGCAGCATTTGGGTTTATTCAGGTAACTTCAGGTTTAAGTGTTTTCTTCACTTTGCATTGCCATGGTAACTTATGCTGTGAACCAAATTAAGATCCAGATTAGAGATCATCAGGTATGAAACATATCATATGATATGATTGTTGGGGTTTTCTCTGTATTTATTATTGTGCGATCTATTGTACAATATAAAGCGCCTTGAGGCGACTTTTGTTGTGATTTGGCGCTATATAAATAAAATTGAATTGAATTGAATTGAATTAATATACAACAACAAACTGTCAAAAATACACAGATCTGTAGTGTATTGTAAAACTGTTGAAGTCTATTTTACTGCTCCAAATTCAATGAAAGCAGTGAAAATTAAACAAAAAGAGGTGCATGTTCTGTCTGTCAGGGTCCTGGGTCCCCTGACCCAGCATGTTTAATTCTTTATGATTTTTGTAATATTGTGCTTGTGAGTTGTATCGTTTCTAGTTTCGATCCCTTGCCCTTCGTGTTTCTCTGTGTCCCCTCTGTTCTGTGTAGTCCGTCTGCATGTTGAGTTTCCCTCTGTGTCTTTCGGTTCTTAGAGTCCTCTGTGTTTCTTAGTTGCTGTCTCCACTGTGCCAAGTTCGTGTCTCTGTGTCATACTTCCTGTTTTACTTTGAAAGTCCGTGTCTTATGTAAATGTGTCCTGCTTTGCTCCCTTGTCTCGTCAGTCCTGATTTCTCCCAGCTGTGCTCTCCTTCTGTGTCTCATTCCCCTCGTTACTTCCCAGTGTATTTAAACCCTGTGTTTCCCTGAGTCAGGGTTGCGTTGTCCCTCATGCTGTGTGAATCTCCTGGTGTCTCCTTGTAAGTTATTATGTTATTCCCCAGTTTAGTTTACTTTGTATGCTTTCCCAGCCTGTGAATAAAGCTGTGGTTTTGAGTTCATCCCTTGTGTCTAAGAGCCTGCATTTTGGGTCCAATTCCTGCCTGCCACACAGCGTTTCATGACAGAACGACGCGACCAAACATGGACTTAGCAGGCTCTGCCCGGGAAGTTGATTTTGCCCGCATCCAAGGTCTGGTGGACTGGATTTCCCACACCGATGATGTTCGGGCCATGACCGTGGGAATCAAAGCCATTGAAGCCATCCTCGAGAGGAACCCCCACTTTGGTCAACTCAGAGGATTTATGGACTCACTAAACATGATACGCGAGGCCCGGGAAGTACTGCAAGCCCGAGAGTTAGGCATTTTCGCCCGCACCTTGTATTCAGTGCAGGAGCCATCACCGCTGCTGCATCAGATGGAGCTCTCTGCAACGCAGCAGCAGCCATTAAAGCGGAAGGGGGTTTCCACGCCACGGCTGAATTCTTCACTCTCCACGTCCAGCTCTGCCCACTGCTCACCTGCCTCTTTCCTCGCAGCGATGTGGTCAGAGGAGGAGTCGGATTCGACCTCTCCGCCGTTACCGACAACCGCCACTATCTCCGCTCCCATTTCCAGGGGGAAGCGGCGGCAGCACAGGCAGCGAAATGTGCCACCGCCAGAACCCAGGACCTCACCATTGCAAACGCCCGTGGCGAGTGTAAGTGAAACCGTACGGGCTATTGGGTCTGAAGGCCCAAGGTCTGCTTATGTTATGGCGGAGAAGAAAAAGACTGTTTTCTCTGAGACCAAAGCTTCCCATTTGGGTAACCTAAAAGACTGTTCTCCTCATGCTCCCCCTAGCCATAAGCATGCAAAGAACTGTGGTAATTCTGTTCCGTTTGAGCCTGGACTAATTAACTCCGTGTCTGCTAGCTCAGAGGATGTTAAGTCAGAGATTATTAATTCTGAGACTGTTTTTCCAAAAGCTGCCCAGCCAGAAGCTCCGTCTCCTGTGTCCCCGCTAGCTCCATCATCCACACTACCATCTGTTTCTCTTCCACCTCAACCATTACTACACTCAGCGATTCAGGCTGCTACTCAGTCAATCATTCAACCTATTGCCCTGCCATTAATGCACTCTGTAGCTGAGCCATTAGCCGCCTGGCCCGCAGCCAATTCTGCCACTTCTCCACCCGTTACACCTCCACCACAACCGTCACTGCAGTCCCCAGTTCAGTCTCCTGCTGCTCAGCTGTCCCCAGTGCAGCCTCCACTAGTTCAGTCCCCAGTGTCGTCTGTACAGTCTCCCTTAGCGCAGCCATCTACTCAACCACCAGTTCCATCCTCACCACCCTCACTACGGCCATCAGTTCAGTCCCCTGTGCCAGTTCAGTCTCCAGCTCAGCTCCCTGTAGCACAGCTCCCTATAGCACAGCCACTAGCTCAGTCGTCTACTCAACCACCAGCTCCACTTTCTTCCCAACCGTCATTACTACCTCTAGTTCAGTTTCCTGCGCAGTCACCCCTAGTTAATTCCCCTGTGAAGTCATCAACTCCACCACCAACTCCTCTCTCACCACAACCATCACTGCTATCCCCTGTTCAGTCATCTGCAGCTCGGCTTTCCCCAGTGCAGTCTCCAGTGTCTCCCGTTCAGTCTCCCCTAGTGCAGTCATCTTCTTCACCGCCATTAGTAGCTCAGCTTCCCGTATCTCCGGTAGCCCAGCCCGCACCTGAACCTTTAGCTCTGTCCCCTGTAGCAGCCCAGTCCTCTGGTCAGCTTAACATTCAGCCAGGGGTCTCAATACCCTCTGGCTCTACATCAGCTCCCGCTGGAAGCTCGGATGAGCACCAGCACTCCACGGCTCCCACGCCGTCACCTACCTTGCCCGCTGGGGGTTCTGGTGAGCCCGGCCAGTCCTTCCTCGTCTCCGCTGGAGGGTCCGAGGGGCCCGTTCAGCCTCCTGTCTCCGCTGGAGGGTCCGAGGGCCCGTTCAGCCTCCTGTCTCCTCTGCTGGAGGGTCCTGTCTCCGCTGGAGGGTCCCGTTCAGCCTCCTGTCTCGTCAGCTGGAGGGTCCGAGGGGCCCGTTCAGCCTCCTGTCTGCGCTGGAGGGTCCGAGGGCCCGTTCAGCCTCCTGTCTCCGCTGGAGGGTCCGAGGGGCCCGTTCAGCAGCCTGTCTCCGCTGGAGGGTCCGAGGGCCCCGTTCAGCAGCCTGTCTCAGCTGGAGGGTCCGAGGGGCCCGCTCCAGCCTCCTCAGCTCGTCAGCTGGAGGCCTCCTAGTCCGAGGAGCCCATCCAGCAACCTGCCTCGTCTGCTGGGGGGCCCGAGGAGCCTGTCCAGCCACCAGCTGTTCCAGCAGCAGCTTCATCCTCATCAGCTTCGTCTTCAGCGTCGCCTGGCCCAGCCCCCGCAACGCCTTCATCCTCGCCAGCTGCATCAGCCTTCATCCCCGCCAGCTGCAGCCTCCGCAACGCCTTCATCCTCGCCAGCTGCAGCCTCCGCAACGCCTTCATCCTCGCCAGCTGCAGCCTCCGCAACAGCCTCATCCTCGCCAGCTGCAGCCCCCGCAACGCCTTCATCCTCGCCAGCTGCAGCCCCCGCAACGCCTTCAGCCTCGCCAGCTGCAGCCCCCGCAACGCCTTCAGCCTCGCCAGCTGCAGCCTCCGCAACGCCTTCAGCCTCGCCAGCTGCAGCCTCCGCAACGCCTTCATCCTCGCCAGCTGCAGCCCCCGCAACGCCTTCATCCTCGCCAGCTGCAGCCCCCGCAACGCCTTCATCCTCGCCAGCTGCAGCCCCCGCAACGCCTTCATCCTCGCCAGCTGCAGCCCCCGCAACGCCTTCATCCTCGCCAGCTGCAGCCCCCGCAACGCCTTCATCCTCACCTGGTCCAGCTCCGGCTGCAGCCTCCGAGTCAGCCTCAGCCTCGTCAACACTGCCGTCCGAGCCAGCTCGCCCTGTGCCACCTCATCCTGGTTGGCCGCTTTCCAGGCCTCTAAGCTGGCATCATGGCCGTCGAGGGCGGCCTCCTGAAAGAACTCGCCGCCACCGCTGGCTTCGCGGCCAACCTCCGGACCTGCTCCGGAGCCTTCGTCCTGCCTGCAGCGGCCTCCGAGCCTTCGTCCTCCTCGCCTGCAGCGGCCTCTGCTTCGGCCTCAGCTGCCTTGACTGGTCCAGCGGTCGTTACACCACCGTCCAAGGTGCTCCCAGCACCTCGACCTCGTCGGCCACCTTCTGGGCCTCTTGCCGGACGCCATCGCCGTCGTGGGCGGCCTCCGGACCGGCTCTGTCGTCTCCTTCTCCTGCGTCGCCGCCATAGCCGTCCGCACGGCCGGCCCCCTGAACTGTTTCTACATCGTCGCCGCCGTTGCTTTCCGCACGGCCGGCCCCGGACCAGCTCTGTCACCTGGGCCACCCACCTGGTCGGCCCCCCGACCGTGTGGCTTATGAACTTTTGTGCCGGCGACCTCCGGGTCGACCCCCTGAACTGTTTCTCTGTTGCCACCGTTGCCGTCTGCACGGTCGGCCCCCTGACTTACTGTTGAACTGTTCTTTGTGCGCCGGAGTTTTTTGTGCACGTGTTGTTTTTGGACTCTTGGTGCTCCTGTTTTGTTTGGCTTCGAGCCCTCCTTCCTGGACCCCCGCCGCCCGCCCTGGTCGGGTTGTTTTCTGTTTTTGGTAGTTTTGTTTTCTTGTGTTGGGCTGTCTGGTGCCAGCCCTTAAGGGGGGGGGGTACTGTCAGGGTCCTGGGTCCCCTGACCCAGCATGTTTAATTCTTTATGATTTTTGTAATATTGTGCTTGTGAGTTGTATCGTTTCTAGTTTCGATCCCTTGCCCTTCATGTTTCTCTGTGTCCCCTCTGTTCTGTGTAGTCCGTCTGCATGTTGAGTTTCCCTCTGTGTCTTTCGGTTCTTAGAGTCCTCTGTGTTTATTAGTTGCTGTCTCCACTGTGCCAAGTTCGTGTCTCTGTGTCATACTTCCTGTTTTACTTTGAAAGTCCGTGTCTTATGTAAATGTGTCCTGCTTTGCTCCCTTGTCTCGTCAGTCCTGATTTCTCCCAGCTGTGCTCTCCTTCTGTGTCTCATTCCCCTCGTTACTTCCCAGTGTATTTAAACCCTGTGTTTCTCTGAGTCAGTGTCGCGTCGTCCCTCATGCTGTGTGGATCTCCTGGTGTCTCCTTGTAAGTTATTATGTTATTCCCCAGTTTAGTTTACTTTGTATGCTTTCCCAGCCTGTGAATAAAGCTGTGGTTTTGAGTTCATCCCTTGTGTCTAAGAGCCTGCATTTTGGGTCCAATTCCTGCCTGCCACACAGCGTTTCATGACACTGTCATTTTCCACAGACTTGTTGGTTAATCAACAGAGTTGTAAGATAACAAAAAGTTTTGTTTTTTTTACCATAAACAACATAAAATAAACGTATGAAATTTCTGAACAATATTACAAAGTTATAACTGAAAACTGATGCAATTAAACATCGATCAGCACATCACATGACCTGGCTGTGTCGAGCGGTCAGTATGGAGCGTCTCCACCTAAAGCTCAGAGGAGTGCAGCAGGCTGTCATGGAGGAATACTTTTTAAACTTGTACTTAAAGATGACGTTTAGATTGTTTAATGTTGGATTATAATATGTGTGAAATGTGTCCGTCATGAATGATATCAGGTCGTCTTGAGCCACTAACAGGATTCCTGTAACAGGGCTGCAATCAATTTTTGGCAAGGTTACTTTTATTAAACCTTTGTTTACTAAGTTTTAAAAAAGTATTTTCTGCATCAGAACTGCATATAAAGAGCCAAACCACATAGAAATCCCAGCAAATACAACACAATAGCTCCATATAGGTAAACACTTTACACATAAAAAAAAAAAAAAAAAAAAACGAGGAGAAGAGCAGCTACCTGAACGCTACTCCAACAGAGGTTCATTATCTTTTTAATAACTTTGCATCTTCACGACGTACGACTCTGGATGCTGTAGCTCCTGTATTGAAAATTTGTGGATTTTAAAATCTCATAGAATGTGTTTTTTAAGTATTTTTTTAATGATGACTTCATTTACTAATTCCAGAGTTATGTTAAAACTGAGCGAATGCCCACCCCAGACCAGCAGCCAGACCTTGAAATTTAACAGCTGACTACAGCAGTGATGAGCAGTTTAAAA
>JAQSNX010004300.1:0-89721 GCA_029532605.1 Oreochromis grahami
CAGTTTGGGGGTTTTAAGGGAGACAAATGGTTAACTGACCTTTGGGCTCCTTTCTGGCGGTAGAAATTTTCATAAAAAGGGTTTAAGTTGTAAAACCGCTCCCAAACCTTATATAGGGGGTAGGGCTTTTATATTAGGCAAGGGGGTTGGAGTTTTTGGGTATGGGAGAGGATTTGGGCACCTCCCAAGTGGGGGCAGGTTAAAATTGCTGGGGCAGCAACCCGAAAAAACCAAAATAAATAGGATGGCCTTTGGACAGACCTGTCAGAGCTTAAGTAAAGAAAAAGGGGGGGGGTTGCGTTAGGGGTTTTTTGGGGGGGGGCCCCTCCTAAAAAAAAAAAATTTTTTGGGGGGAAAGACTAAAGGAGGGGGGGGGTTTTGGGGCCTTTCAAGGCGGACCCTTCCAAGGGGGGGGATTAAATGTTTTTTTTTTGTGGGTTTTGTTTTCTTCAAACAAACTAAAAGGGAACAAATTTATTTTTTAAATTTTCACAATAGGGTAAACCAGGTCAAGAGGAACTACAAACACCACCAAGTGTGGTTCAATTTCTGACTCTTAAAACCCCCAAATTACTGTCCAAAATATACAGAATGCTTTCTAAAATAGATGAATCAATATCACTTCCTATTGCAAAATGGGAAGCGGATTTATCAGTTAACTTTGACCAAAACTTCTGGTCTCAGATTTGCTCACAAACCTTTCATCTAATTAGAAATCCCAGTCTTCAATTAATTCAATACAAAATACTACATAGAGTGCACTATACAGGTCATCGGATGTTCAAGATGGGCTTTACGTCTACCAACAACTGCTCACACTGCCAAACCAATTCACCGGACAATTATATCCATGCACTTTGGTTCTGTCCACCAGTTCAGAAGTTTTGGTGCGAGATATGTGAAGACTTATCAAAGTGTCTGAAATGTAACATTCCAACTTCCCCTTTAGTGTGTTTGTTGGGCAGCTTAGATAATGTCACTACAGAAAAGAATATAGCCCATATGGTTTTCACTGCCCTATGCATAGCCAAGAAAACAGTCCTCATGAACTGGAAAAATGAAAATAATCTTAATTCTAACCAATATAGAAATTATCTATTAGATTACATTAGTCTTGATACAGCCTCTGCCACCACATCAGATCAATTTCTCTGGGCTCCTTTGATCAGCTCCATCACCTAGTGGGGGTGGGGGGGGTCATAGTTTGGTCCCACCTTCACTGTTGTGATAGGGGTGGGGGTAGGGACAGGCTTAGGGCATCGGGGGGTTCCCCAGGAGCATCTTCCTTGGGGGGCTCAACCGGGGTAGCGGTCATGGCCAATTAGGGGCTCTGTTGGCTCTTGGGTGACGGTTTCCTCGTGGCTGCGTGCAGCAGGGCTAGGGGAGGGTCTGTGCTGACGGACGTGGGTTACTGACCTGGTAGCCTGGCTGCCCCTGGGTGGGTCCGGGATGGGCGTGAGGTTCTGGGGGCGTTCTGTCTCTGGCTGGGGCCCTGGCCGGGCCTCAGGGGCCTGGGTCCTGGTTGGTGTGTTGCCGGGGTTGTGGGCGGGTGGGTGTATGGAGGCCCGGTCCTGGCGCAGGGTGCCGCCGGTGCATCAAGCCACCTGGGGGGCTCTTCAACTGGTGGGGGAGGTTGTCACATCTTGCAGGAGCTTTCCTCTCTTCGGGAACTCTCTCTGCAGGAGGGGGAGATACAGGAGAGGTGGAGGAAGATCTCAGCCTGGGCGTCTATTGTCTTGTGTAGTCTGGAAGATGAGTGGATGATGGGGTGGGTGTAGTTTTCTCTGTGGTGGGGTCAGGTGGACTGTCCCGGGCTCTGTGGGGCCGGGCGGCGCTGCTGCACTGCACCTTTGTGTGGGTGACCCTGCACCTTTCCCTGGCGGGTTGCAGAGTATGGGGGTGCCTACTGGGGTCAGCGGGGGAGCTGGCCCCAGGGAGGGGTCACTTGACCCTCCCTTCCTTCCCTCCCCATCTCCAGCTGCCTCCCTCTTCTCGCTCCACCACAGTCACCCACACATGCAGGGCCTTGGGGTAGGGGTGTGTCACCAGGGTGCAGGGGAGGCACCCCCCCCCCCCCCGTCCCCTTCTGGCTGCCTCTGCCTCAATTTTATCCCACAACTTAGACATTCACATTACTCACACTCTCATTACACATACATATAGGATCTTGGGGGTGGGCATGCCACACAAAATCCAAATTACCATCAGGGTGTACACCTCACCCCTGGCGTCGTTGCCCACCTCTCAATTTTAAATACACGTAGACATTGAGGGCTAGCAGGAGGGGCTATGCGCTTACCTGCTGCTCTGGCAGGTAGCTCCATGCCCTCCTGGGTTTTAAATGCACCTTAGAACACACATACATCAACACTACATATGAGCGGGTGGAGGGAGGTTTGGAGTCTTCACACACCCCCGTTCTCTGCGGCCTGCTGGAGCGGGGGGGCTAGGAGGAGGAGTTGGCCGTCCGACTGGGGTCTCAATTTCAATTTATTTATATAGCGCCAAATCACAACAAAAGTCGCCTCAAGGCGCTTTATATTGTACAGTAGATAACAGAATAATAAATACAGAGAAAAACCCAACAATCATATGACCCCCTATGAGCATGCACTTTGGCGACAGTGGGAAGGAAAAACTCCCTTTTAACAGGAAGAAACCTCCGGCAGAACCAGGCTCAGGGTGGAGCGGCCATCTGCTGCGACCGGTTGGGGTGAAAGAAGGAAAACAGGATGAAAGACATGCTGTGGAAGAGAGACAGAGATTAATAACAGATATGATTCGATGCAGAGAGGTCTATTAGCACATAGTGAGTGAGAAAGGTGATAGGAAGGGAAAAACTCAATGCATCATGGGAATCCCCGGCAGCCTACGTCTATTGCAGCATAACTAAGGGAGGATTCAGGGTCACCTGGTCCAGCCCTAACTATATGCTTTAGCAAAAAGGAAAGTTTTAAGCCTAATCTTGAAAGTAGAGATAGTGTCTGTCTCCCGAATCCAAACTGGAAGCTGGTTCCACAGAAGAGGGGCCTGAAAACTGAAGGCTCTGCCTCCCATTCTACTTTTAAATACTCTAGGAACAACAAGTAGGCCTGCAGAGCGAGAGCGAAGTGCTCTAATAGGGTGATATGGTACTACAAGGTCATTAAGATAAGATGGGGCCTGATTATTTAAGACCTTGTATGTGAGGAGCAGGATTTTGAATTCAATTCTGGATTTAACAGGAAGCCAATGAAGGGAAGCCAAAACAGGAGAAATATGCTCTCTCTTTCTAGTCCCTGTCAGGACTCTTGCTGCAGCATTTTGGATTAGCTGAAGGCTTTTCAGCGAGTTTTTAGGACATCCTGATAATAGTGAATTACAGTAGTCCAGCCTGGAAGTAATAAATGCATGAACTAGTTTTTCAGCATCACTCTGAGACAGGATATTTCTAATTTTAGAGATGTTGCGCAAATGGAAGAAAGCAGTCTTACATATTTGTTTAATATGTGCATTGAAGGCCATGTCCTGGTCAAAAATGACTCCAAGGTTCCTCACAGTGTTACTGGAGGCCAAGGTAATGCCATCCAGAGTAAGAATCTTCTTAGATACCATATTTCTAAGATTTTCAGGGCCGAGTACAATAACCTCAGTTTTATCTGAATTAAGAAGCAGAAAGTTAGCGGCCATCCAGGTCTTTATGTCTTTAAGACATTCCTGCAGTTTAACTAATTGGTGTGTGTTATCTGGCTTCATGGATAGATAGAGCTGCATGTCATCTGCATAGCAGTGAAAATTTATGCTATGTCTTCTAATGATGCTGCCTAAGGGAAGCATGTATAATGTAAATAGAATTGGTCCTAGCACTGAACCCTGTGGAACACCATAATTGACCTTAGTGTGTGAAGAGGACTCTCCATTTACATGCACAAATTGGAGTCTATTAGATTGATATGATACAAACCACTGCAGTGCAGTACCTGTAATACCTACAGCATGTTCTAATCGCTCTAATAGGATATTATGGTCAACAGTATCGAACGCAGCACTAAGGTCTAGCAGGACAAGCACAGAGATGAGTCCACTGTCAGAGGCCATAAGAAGATCATTTGTAACCTTCACTAAAGCTGTTTCTGTGCTGTGATGAGCTCTGAAACCTGACTGAAACTCTTCAAATAAGCCATTCCTCTGCAGATGATCTGTTAGCTGTTTGACAACTACTCTTTCAAGGATTTTTGATATGAAAGGAAGGTTGGAAATTGGCCTATAATTAGCTAAGACAGCTGGGTCTAGAGATGGCTTTTTAAGTAAAGGTTTAACTACAGCCACCTTGAAGGCCTGTGGTACATAGCCGATTATTAGAGATAGGTTGATCATATTTAAGATTGAAGCATTAATTAATGGCAGGACTTCTTTGAGCAGTTTAGTAGGAATGGGGTCTAAAAGACACGTTGATGGTTTGGAGGAATTAATTATTGAAGTTAACTCAGAAAGATCAATTGGAGAAAAAGAGTCTAACTTAACATCGATGGTACTAAAAGTAGCTGTAGATAATATTACATCTGTGGGATGATTATTGGTAATTTTTTCTCTAATGATAAAAATTTTATTTGTGAAGAAGTTCATGAAGTCATTACTAGTTAACGTTAAAGGGATGGTTGGCTCAGTAGAGCTCTGACTTTTTGTCAGCCTGGCTACAGTGCTGAAGAGAAACCTGGGGTTGTTCTTATTTTCTTCAATCAGTGACGAATAGTAAGATGTTCTGGCTTTGCGCAGGGCTTTCTTATAAAGCAGCAAACTATTTCCATCCATCCATCCTCATCCGCTTTATCCGAGGTCGGGTCGCGGGGGCAGCAGCCTAAGCAGAGAAGCCCAGACCTCCCTCTCCCCAGCCACCTCCTCCAGCTCATCCGGGGGAACACCAAGGCGTTCCCAGGCCAGCCGAGAGATATAATCTCTCCAGCGCGTCCTGGGTCTGCCCCGGGGCCTCCTCCCGGTGGGACATGCCCGGAACACCTCACCCAGGAGGCGCCCAGGGGGCATCCTTGTCAGATGCCCGAACCACCTCAACTGGCTCCTTTCGATGTGGAGGAGCAGCGGCTCTACTCTGAGCCCCTCCCGGATGGCCGAACTTCTCACCCTATCTCTAAGGGAGAGGCCAGCCACCCTTCGGAGGAAGCTCATTTCTGCCGCTTGTATCCGCGATCTCGTTCTTTTGGTCACTACCCACAGCTCGTGGCCATAGGTGAGGGTCGGGACGTAGATTGACCGGTAAATTGAGAGCTTCGCTTTTGCACTCAGCTCCCTCTTCACCACGACGGACCGGTGCAGCGTCCGCATCACTGCAGCCGCAGCACCAATCCGTCTGTCGATCTCCGGCTCCCTTCTCCCATCACTCGCGAACAAGACCCCGAGATACTTAAACTCCTCCACTTGGGGCAGGAACTCATCCCCGACCCGGAGTGGGCACTCCACCCTTTTCCGGCTGAGAACCATGGCCTCAGATTTGGAGGTGCTGATCCTCATTCCCACTGCTTCACACTCGGCTGCGAACCATTCCAGTGCGAGCTGGAGGCCCCCACCCGATGAAGCCATCAGAACCACATCATCCGCAAAAAGCAGAGATGAGATTCTGAGGCCACCGAGTTGGAACACACCCTCCGGTCTCCCTTCTTAAAGATGGGGACCACCACCCCGGTCTGCCAGTCCAGGGGTACTGCCCCTGATCTCCACGCAACATTGTAGAGGCGTGTCAACCAGGACAGCCCTACAACGTCCAGAGCCTTCAGGAACTCGGGGCGGACCTCATCAACATCAGCAAACTATTTCTCCAGGCTAAATGATGATCCTCTAAATTTGTGACACGCCATTTCCTCTCCAGCTTACGAGTTATCTGCTTTAGGCTACGTGTTTGAGAATTATACCACGGAGTCAGGTACTTCTGATTTGAGGCCTTAGTTTTCACAGGAGCTACAGTATCCAGAGTCGTACGTAGTGAGGAGGTAAAATTATTAACAAGATAAATGGCCTGTATTTATATAGCGCTTTCTAGTCCCTAAGGACCCCAAAGCGCTTTACATATCCAGACATCCACCCATTCACACACACATTCACACACTGGTGATGGCAAGCTACATAGTAGCCACAGCCACCCTGGGGCGCACTGACAGAGGCGAGGCTGCCGAACACTGGCGCCACCGGGCCCTCTGACCACCACCAGTAGGCAACGGGTGAAGTGTCTTGCCCAAGGACACAACGACCAAGACTGTCCAAGCTGGGGCTCGAACCGGCAACCTTCCGATTACAAGGCGAACTCCCAACTCTTGAGCCTCTGTAATTGACCTCTGTTGGAGTAGCGTTCAGATAGCTGCTCTGCTCTATGTTGGTACAGGGCATTGAAGACGATAACAGTGGGTGGATTATATTCTTAAACTTAGTTACAGCACTTTCAGAAAGACATCTACTTTGATAAAGTCTACTCTCCACTGCTGTGTAATCAATTATTGTAAATGTAAATGTTATCAGGAAATGATCAGACAGCAGAGGGTTTTCAGGAAACACTGTTAAATGTTCAGTTTCTATGCCATACGTTAAAACAAGATCTAGAGTGTGATTAAAGTGGTGGGTGGGTTCTTTTACATTTTGAGAGAAGCCAATTGAGTCTAATAACAGATTAAATGCCATGTTGAGGCTGTCATTTTTAGCATCTACATGGATGTTAAAATCACCCACAATAATTATTTTATCTGAGCTGAGCACTAAATCAGATAAAAAGTCTGAGAAATCAGAGAGAAACTCTGTGTAAGGCCCAGGTGGACGATAGATGATAACAAGTAAGACTGGTTTCTGAGTTTTACAGCTGGGGTGGACGAGGCTAAGCATCAGGCTTTCAAATGAATTAAAAGTCTGTCTTGGTCTTTCGTTAATTAATAGGCTGGTGTGAAAAATTGCTGCCACACCGCCCCCTCGGCCTGTGCTTCGAGATTTCTGGTAGTTAGAATGACTCGGGGGTGTTGATTCATTTAAGCTAACATACTCATCCTGCTGCAACCAGGTTTCTGTAAGGCAGAGTAAATCGATTTGTTGATCAATTATTAAGTCATGTACTAACAGAGACTTGGAGGAGAGAGACCTAATATTTAATAATCCACATTTCACTGTTTTACTCTTTGGTTCAGATGTGGATACTGCATTGTTCTTTCTTTGTGATTTTTTATGTTTAAGTTGTTTATTGCTGGTTTTTAGTTTGTTTTTTGTCTTTTTGGGAGCTGACACAGTCTCAATGGAGATGGGTTTTTGGGGGGGTAACAGGAGGAGAGAAGCTGCAGAGAGGCGTGTAAGACTGCAACTCTGCTTCCTGGTCCCAACTCTGGATAGTCATATTTTGGGGGGTTTAATAAATTTGTCCATATTTCTAGAAATGAGAGCTGCTCCATCCAAAGTGGGATGGATGCCATCTCTCCTAACAAGACCAGGTTTCCTCCAGAAGGTTTGCCAATTATCTATGAAGCCCACATCGTTTCTGGGACACCACTCAGACAGCCAGCAATTTAAGGAGAACATGCGGCTAAACATGTCACTCCTGGTCTGATTGGGGAGGGGACCAGAGAAAACTACAGAGTCCGACATTGTTTTGGCAAAGTTGCACACCGATTCAATATTGATTTTAGTGACCTCCGATTGGCGTAACCGGGTGTCATTACTGCCGACGTGAATTATGATCTTACTGTATTTACGTTTACCCTTAGCCAGCAGTTTTAAATTTCCTTCAATGTCGCCTGCTCTGGCCCCTGGAAGACAATTGACTATGGTTGCCGGTGTCTCTAGCTTCACATGTCTGAGAACAGAATCACCAATTACCAGAGTTTGACCCCTGGCGGGTGTGTCGCCGAGTGGGGAAAACGGTTAGACACATGAACAGGTTGGTGGTGTACCTGGGGCTTCAGTTTAAGACTATGCTTCCTCCTCACCGTCACCCAGCCGCCCTCTTTCCCCAGCTGCTTGGGGTCTGCCGGGGAACAGCTAGCGGGTCCTACGCTATCTTCGGCTGCACCAGCTACAGGGGCCTGGCTAGCTACGGGTGAATGAAGGGTGCGAAGCCGAGTCTCCAATTCAGTAATCCTGGCCTCCAGAGCTGCAAATATGCTACATTTGTTACAAGTATCATTACTGCTAAAGGAGGCCGAGGAGTAACTAAACATCTGACACAATGAGCAGGAAAGTGCAGGAGGGACAGGTGAAGTAGCCATGGTGCTAACGAGTCGGCTACGAGCTAAGCTAAGCTAGCGAAACAGTAAAGAGACAGTGAGTGAATACTTTGGCTATAAATTAGGTAGTGAGTACACAGAAAGGGTGATTCAGATGAAGCACGTTAAGATTATACTATGAAAAAGGGATGTATCAAAAGATTTAAATTAAATTGCTAAGCAGAAAAGCTACTCAGAGACACCACTGTGTTTGAGCAGGAACAGGAAGTGATACTCTCCCTGCTGCTGTGGAGTCGGGGCGGCCTGCTTCTCCCCACCGCAGGGAAAAGGGTAACACCACCTGGGTCTGGGTGCAGCTTCCCCCTCCAGGGGCAAGGGTACCCAGACCCGGTTCTTAGAGTACGCTTGGGGAGAGTGATTGTGTGTACAGTGTCTCTTTATGTCTGTCTCCGCGTTGGTTGAGTGTGGAATAATTGCCTAGGAGAGCATGAGGGTGGGAATGGATGTTTGTATCTGTGTGTGCCTGTATGTCTGTGTCTATATGTCAGGTTGGGTATCAGACGCCACCTCTCTGGGGACATCTCAGGCCCTCCAAGGTTTGGAGGCCTATCTCCCCCCACCACTTCCCCTGCCGTGGTGGACGCCCTCAGACATCGGTGCGTTGGTGGTTTTCTGTGTCCGGGGGTGGGCGCCCAGGTACACACCGGCTCACTCCTTGGCAGCTGCTTATCGGGGCCTGGAGCCTGGGGCTCGCTCTGGCCACTTCGGAGGCGGGGTGCCCTCGGCCTCTCGGCCCGGGGCTCGGTCACTCAGGCACAGCTGGCTGCCGGCGGAGCTCACGGGCACGTCACTGCAACCCCCCCTGGCTTCTGCTCCGCGGCTGCTGAGTGACCCCTCATCTGGGACTCTCCTCAGCTCTTTCTGGGATAGTGGCGCGGCTCCCCCTCTGTTGGTCTTCCTTGGTCTCTTGTGTTCTGGGGGCCTCTGGACGTCTGGAGTTTTGATCTCCTCCATACCTGCGTCATGCCCTGGAGGACGGGGCAGTGGCCCCCCACACCCTCTAGCAGATCATTACATGAAGGAACCTTTTAAAAACAAGCGCGTTCATGCTCACAGGTGTACACACGGGTGATCACACACAAACTACACCCTTTTTGGCTCTTACCTCAAAGCACACTGTGCGCTGTCGATCTTACGCGCTGCACAATGTCTAACATTTAGTATTTACTGTCATATTCCCATAGATCATTGTGATGTTGTTTATTACTCTCGTTTTCTTCTGCTTGCTTTCTCTTTCTTTCTCAACAGGTGATCCAGATGATCAATATATGTATTTATATGTATATATATATAAAAAAAAAAGGCTAAATAGAGAATTAGACTAAATACCTAAAGATTTCAAACTGTATTCAGTTCAATTCCATTTTATTTACATGGCACAAAATCAGGCTAACAGTCCCCTCAAGCACTTTATAATGTGAGGTAAACACCCTAAAGTAATATTGTGTATATTACCACAAAAATCCTGTATTAAAGAATTAGTATGTATTGATTGCACACATTGGTAGCAACTAATAAAATGTATGAATTTATATAATTTGAGTGATAAAAACAACATGTCATCTCTTGAAAATCTGTCTGTCCAAGCCTGAACTCGTTTTGTCTTTTTTCTCTCTCCTATGCCAGCACAGGAACCAGGAGAAGCAAGGAGACTCCTTGGACTGAGACAGCACCCTCAGCACCCTTTCAAGCATCTTATTTTAATAAGCTTGCCCATGGCCTTTGTAAGAAATACAATATGTGGTCTTTCATGTATTTTTTATGTTTGGCTTTTTATAGGCACTCCGTACTGTGGTGTAAAAGCTATTAGAGATCACTACGTTTATTTAGGGTGACCATTTTTTCATTTCCAAAAAGAGGACTCTTGGCTTAACATATTTAAACGATGCCTTTTCTGTGCCGTTAATGAATGGTAAAAAAAAAAAAGTCATATAGGCTTTTACAATCAGTAAGTGCAAAAAAAGGGGATGGATGGTCACCCTAAATTTATTGCCAAATAGTTACCGAAAAACGGAGCTCTGACAACTTCCATCCACATACTGCAATGCCTCCCTAACCACTTCCGGGAACTACGGCGTATGTGAACCACGTGACGATCACTCGCCTCGATTCCTCGACGGGAGCGAATGATGGTTATTACGTGGACCGTTTGCATGACAACGTGGCGGTAAGAGGCCAATAAGAACTTACTTTGAAACGTTTCCCTCCCGCCCCGCCCCCATACTTTGACGAAATTTTTATTGGTTAGAATTTTTTTTAAGGCATTGATGATTGGATAGCTGTGCAACTGAACCCGCCCAAATACAATTGTTATTTAAAGTTAGCGTTTGCCAACGCGGACTGTTTCTGGAGTGACCCTGGAGTGTAAAAAGTGGCGCTACAAAGCTGGTGAGTTCATCTTTTTCTTGCATGTAAAAAGTGATGTGTCGTGCATGACAAAGCTTTTGTGTATTTATTCTATCAGAACTTTAAAAATGAATTTCAGTGTTGAGAGAGCGAGAAAGTGATTATGGATGCTTTTACCTCATGATGACATGAATCTTTTACAGTGATTTGACGCTGCGAATACCAGGTTTTTCTTCTTTCATCAGTGGAAATGAAAAAATGGTCACCCTAAATAAATGTAGTGATCTCTAATAGCTTTTAGACCACACCAATTTTTGCATTGTTGCTATTTAGCTTGTAGATGACTTTTAAAGCAAATAAATAAACAAGAATGACTAGCTCAGAAAAAAATGCTGGGAAAAGACTGAAGAACTCAAAGACTGTACTTATTTTGTTGAATGAAGTAGTCTTCAAATGTTGTTGGTTCTTGGTTGTCTCCTATTCATTCATATCCCTGTGCATTTATAAATATCAAATTGATTTAAAGGTATATATATATAAATGTGGACATTGTCATCTGCTTCAAATTAGTGGTAACTCATGCTAGTCCGGGCCCTCCTTAAGTGGAAAGATTCTTCAAAAACAATCTTCTGAATGCTTCAGGTTGAGAGCTCTGTAGTTGGCTTTTATCCTGGTTAATTCAATTGGCATTGAAGTTGGCAGTGAGCTGCCACAGTATTGTGACCTGTTGTGTTTTATTCTTTGAGTAGTGTACATGTGTTTTGCAATAGTATAATGTGCGTTATACTTTGTACTGTGTTCTCTCAAATGGTCTGTGCTCTCCATGTGTATTTGACTTTTTGTCTTCTCTTCACCCCCTGAAGTCAGTTATGATGCTGCTGAATTCATTAGCATCGCTCTACTTTCTGGCCGCTGTTGCCTTTGCTGTGCCTGCTCAGGAGAAGCGCATCCATCACCAGCCTGATCTGAGTGACCATGCCCATGATGATGCTCACAGTTTCCAGTATGACCATGAGGCCTTTTTGGGCAAAGAAGAGGCCAAGACCTTTGACCAGCTGACTCCTGAGGAGAGCAAAGATAGATTAGCGTAAGTTGGACATACTATCACAGATTTTCTAAACTATCCAGTTCTGCCTCAGGGGCGGCTGTAGAGAAATTTTCTTAGGGTGGCATGAGGATAGCATGGAAATCAGATGTTGTGGCAAAATAAAAGCCATTTCTTCACACATATGCATGTGTTAAATTCCTTAATATGTATTACATATATTACATGGTCAAATACATCAAAAACAGTAAGTATACACACGTTTTGTATAAACATAGTCTGTAACTTTCTTAATGGCTTTAGCCCAAATAATGAAACATTTCAGTTACATAAAAAATGTGAATTTTGACTTCATGTACTGTATAAATAAACATATAACCCAATAAGTATAAAATTCAGAAAGCGACACAATATGAGGTCTAACTTATATAAATATACACAAAATGTCAGAAATCTGCACAGTCATGAACAAATGGATAATTTAAACCTATTTTTTCATAATTTATTGACTTTAAATTGATATTAAATGTTAATTGTAGCTAGGCTCTAAGGCACAAAACTAGGCTGATATTAATGTGTTAATCTAACTGGAACTTTTGATTCTGTGTAATAATGAATGAATGACAAACTTATAGCTGTTCTGTCTAAGTATGCACCATTTCAGAATTTTTACCATGCAATGTAAAGTGCCTTGAGGCGATTAAAGTATGTGCCTCTAGTCAAAATGTAATTCCCATTTCAAAAAACAGTTACAGAATCTCTAATACTGTATTTAATATCTAATATGTTACAGTCCATGACAAAGTGGCAACAATAATTTGGTTGAATCTAATAAAGAAGCATGAAGCTTGCGTGTTTTCTGTATGCCTCCATGGATACTCCAGCTTCCTCTCACAGTCAAAAGACATCAGTGTTTATAATCCAGTGTTATTTGAATTTTGTCATGGGTGTAACATACTGTATTGGTGAATGTGGCCTGTGGTCTAAAACATTTCAGCACTTAGCAAAACTCATTACCCAGTTCAGACTAGAATTTCACATACTCCACATTGACCAGAGCCCAAATAGGACAGTAGGATATAAAAATTAGCATTTGATACAACAGTCTGGACACTAGACATAATCACGACTTGAAACGTCTCCATCTCCCTTCACAGGAAGATAGTGGACCGTATTGACACCGACAAGGATGGCTACATCAGCCACAGAGAGCTGCATTATTGGATCAAACACCGACAGAGGAGGTACATCGAGGAAAATGTTAACAAACACTGGAAGGACTACGACAAGAACCAAGATGACAAGATAAGCTGGGAGGAGTATAAAAACACCACCTATGGCTACTATCTGGGTGTGTGTGAAACCCTAATAGCTCAATTTCTATTCTTTTCCTTTTTTCCCAATTTGATCAAATTTCCATAATCTCCTTTCCTGGCTGTTCCGCTTTTGATTTTAGTATCACCATAATAATGGAAAATAAATGTTTTCATTACAGTACAGACTAACATGCACATTGGGTGAGGGGCACAGTATTATTTAACAAGTGGAAATGCAAATGGTTCAAATTTCCAGAGTAGGATTATTCTGTTGAAAGTTCCATCCAAAGCCCAATCACTCATTTACTGATTATTTCCTCTCAAATTGAAGATTTACTTGTGTTTGCTAGAGTTTCTTAAAGTAGAGGCAGAGCCTTCAGCTATGAGACCTCTCTACTACAGAGCCAGCTCTAAGTTTTTACTGGATACAGACACTCTCTGCTTAGAACAGGCTTCAGACTTTTGACAAAGCTTATAGTTGATGACCCTGTGCCATCCCATAGTTCCCTGTTCTAAACTCAATCTGGATCTCAATCTTCTTTCACCCCAACCGGTCGCAGCAGATGGCCCCGCCCCTCCCTGAGCCTGGTTCTGCCGGAGGTTTCTTCCTGTTAAAAGGGAGTTTTTCCTTCCCACTGTCGCCAAAGTGCATGCTCATAGGGGGTCATATGATTGTTGGGTTTTTCTCTGTATTTATTATTCTGTTATCTACTGTACAATATAAAGCGCCTTGAGGCGACTTTTGTTGTGATTTGGCGCTATATAAATAAAATTGAATTGAATTGAATTGAATTGATGCTGGGAAACATGTCACCCCTTTTCACTTCCTTTGTGTTTATACACCACTACTGTGTGTAATTAAATTTGGCCTTTTCTGTCCCATAGTTTGAGTTTTGTGTGTGTTTACTACTTTCCCATCTGTTTCTCGTCAACCAAGTGCCCGTGGATTGTCCACACCCAAAAGACAATGATGTGAAATGAGTCTTTTCTTTTCTTAGGTGAGGATTTTGATGATGTTGATGACAAGGAGACTTATAAGTCCATGCTCAAAAGAGATGAAAGGCGCTTTAAGACGGCTGACCGAGACAGTGATGGCATTGCCACACGTGAGGAGTTCACTGCCTTCCTTCATCCTGAGGAGTTTGATTACATGAAAGATGTGGTAATTCAGGTAAAGCCTACTACTAGGGATGGGTATT
The DNA here is from genome assembly GCA_029532605.1 of Oreochromis grahami. NCBI lineage: Eukaryota > Metazoa > Chordata > Actinopteri > Cichliformes > Cichlidae > Oreochromis > Oreochromis grahami. The sequence goes on from JAQSNX010004300.1 coordinate 14,153, forward strand.
GATAAGATTTTCACGATTCCGATTCCATTTTTGATTCTGTTTAATGATTCGATTCTTTATCGATTCTCTTATTGATTCTTGTTAAAAAGGAGAACACTAAGGTCGATTAGCTTAGAACTGTTTTATATCTTCTCTTTGAACAAGATAGAAATTTAGGAGTAACATGGCCTTACAAACCCAACAGTGAGATCTTAAGAGATCCACAGCCTACGGCTCTTCAATGGGGTGTCACGGGGTCCCCGGGGAAAATTGTAAACGTAAAATAATAAAATAATAAAATAAATATTCTTCTGTAGCAATAACAAAGTATAACATAAATCATTCTGTAGCAATTACACAAGAATATCCAGTAATGTCCCTGCCTACAATTAAACACATTCACTTACCGAAAATCGGGGGCATCTGCTGTGCAAATGGGTGCAAGCCTTTGACCACAAACTGAGTCACTGCTCGGTGACATTCGTCTATCCTGGCCTGAAAGGAGACGCTACCGGTAGACTGCAGCGAGAACTGCCAGCCAGACTCTGTCTGTCTCATCATGGTCGCCTAAATGCACAGTAATGGCAGGTTTTGTAATAAAGCAGATCGCGCTAACATAATATGCACTGTTAGCTGATTATTTACCTGCTGCATTAACGGGAGAGGACGTGCAAACGTTACCGCTGCTGCTGGGTTGAGATTCACGAGTCCGGAGCGGAGTTAAATTCATTTAAGTTCATCGTGTGTTTTGTGAGCAAATGCTTTTGCATATTCGTAGTGTTTCCTCCCTTAAATGAAATATTTACTTTGCAAGTATTGCAAGTTGCCCTGTTGTCATCCGTTCTCATAAAGTATAACCAAACTTTTGAGCGTTTGAGCCGCCATATTTCCTGCCAGGTAAATGACGCTCCACAACGTGGTGACGTCATTCGGGGGCGACTGGAATCGATAAGGGAATCGTTTGCAAAAATGGCAAACGATTCCAAGGAATAGAAACAGTGGGAACCGGTTCTCAACAAGAACCGGGTTTCGATACCCATCCCTACCTACTACTGATTACCAGGATGTAAATGTAAAAGCCAAATTTATAACTTGTACATTTATAAACAAAGGCATAAATGTGTCTATCACTGGATTTTTAATTGTGAGAACTGAATGATATTGTTATGCAGGAAACTGTGGAGGACATTGATAAGAATGGGGACGGGAAGATCAACTTAGAAGAATACATCGGTAGGTTACTTACTTGACTATTTGAGCATCTACTCTCTGCACTGGAGGCTGTCAGTCCTAAATGTGTGTATTACTCTTGAATCACAGGTGATATGTACACAGCCGAGGATGGGGAAAGTGAGCCTGACTGGGTCCAGACAGAGAGGAAACATTTCTCAGAGATCAGGGATACCAATAAGGTAAAAGATCCTTAGTTCTTCAAAATGAAACTGATTTTTTTCATTAAGAAAAATAATACCTATAAACACAGTTATGATACCAATTTGACATAAACCTATAAAAGTAAAAGGATTAGTTTCAGCCTCAAAAAGTGGTCACATTACTTACCTTGAGGCACTTGTTGATGTTAATTGGCACAAAATGGAACAGGCAAGGGACAAATTGTTATAACCACTGTTAAAGCATTTTCCAAGGTTTTTGGGTTGGTCCAACTTTAAGAATCTGCTACTCCTGGTAGCAGATTCTTACTTTTAAATGTTCTCTCTGTGTTTAGGATGGGTACCTGGATGCTAATGAAGTAGGACAATGGGTTTTGCCTGGAGAGGTTGACCATGCTGACAATGAAGCCAAACATTTGATCCACGAGACAGACACTGACAAGGTAGACTAATCTCTGTTTAAATTTAAATTCTTTAAATTCTGGTAGCTTATTTTGACATTAAAAACCAGAACAATTATGTTTATATCCCAGTTCATTTTTCCAACAATGTAGATGTAGCCGACATAAATACAGCACTTTATTTGGTCCGTCGTGAAAAATAGTGGCAGCTATTCCATGTTAAGTATAGCATTGTGCAAAATTCTTGAGCCCCTTCTTATTTCCGTGTATTTTGTTTCCAAGACTTTCTTGTAAATGTTAAAGGTGGTGTTGAACAATACTTCTTCAGGCTTCCTGAAGGTCTTTCAAAGTTTGTCTTTGAAAATGATCAGGTACAAAGACTGGTCTGAAAGTGACTGAAAAAGCAGATAATGTCCAGAGTTTTCAGAGAATTTTGTGTTTGATTGTTAACACTGACCTATGACTCAGTAAAGCATAAAGAAAGCATCTAACTCGAGGGGTGAACCAGTGTTGTGTGTCTTCACATAACAGACAACCAAACTAATAACCAATTTTAAATTGTGTCTTTAAGTACTTTCACATTTCTTTAGTTGAATCTATGAAAAATTTCAACAGGATAAAACACATTAACAGAAAAAATATTTTTGCCCCAACAAGGTGATATGCCAAAAACTCGTGTGTCTTGAAAAAATTTATTTAACAATTTTAGGAAATTGGACAAAAGGAAGATAAAAGAAGTGTCAGGCTTAAAAATCATCAACAGCAGATGAAAATCAAGAAATAAGAAAAAAAAAAAAACAAGCAAAGACCCGACGAAACAGGACCCGAGAGCTGCATCTGGCCCTTTAGCTGATCCATTTACTGTTTGCTCTGAAGCCTCCTCAGAAACGGTATCAGTGGAAAGGTGATTGTCAAAAGCTGTCCTTAAGGAAGAGAAACAGGGGGAAAAGGCTGTGGTGCCAAATTACACCAAAGTAGTATAATTAAAAGCTAGTGGCAATTCAATTTATTTATACAGCACCAAATCACCACAACAATCGCCTCAAGGCGCTTTATAATCAACAATCAACCCCCTATGAGCAAGCACTTTGGCGACAGTGGGAAGGAAAAACTCCCTTTTAACAGGAAGAAACCTCCGGCAGAACCAGGCTCAGGGAGGGGCGGGGCCATCTGCTGCGACCGGTTGGGGTGAGAGAAGGAAAACAGAATAAAAGACATGCTGTGGAAGAGAGACAACAACAGGTCTGATAGAATGATGAACCCAAATTGAAATGATTGATTCAAGGTGTTTTCAGTATGGAGGAGATCAAGAGAGAGGTAAAACAGTGAATAGCCATCTGTAAAACACAGCTGATAGTCTGTTATGGTTTTAGAATGAATATGAGCCAGTGGTGTTAAGAATCTTGTCAAACTTGGTGAAATAATGAACAGTCAAGTTTTGATCTGCCATGCATTCTGGAAAGTGTGATGGCAACAGCTACATTTTCGAGCATGACAGCGATCACAAACACACTGCATACCTGAATAGAAAAAACACAGACATTAACATTAAAAAAGCAGTGTAGGATTGTCTTGATAGAGAATACAACATCAAAAAAAGAGGTTTGGAATCTCCTTCAGGAAGCCTGGAGAATCACTGCTTAAAGAAATGACAAGAAAACTTGCCTGAGAGTGTTAAGTTTCTTTTTCAGAATAAATGACTTGCAGACTAGAACTGTACAGTCTGTTTTTGCCTGTATATGCTGTACAGAGTGTTTTTGTATGCTCCCCTAACCCTTGTACAGGGTGTATCGAAAAGCTATAGATTTTTGAAAGTAATGGATTTAGAAGCTTGAACTAAATTTTAAAATTCATAGTTACACATAATGTTTTAGATACAATTCAGTTTTATTTATAAGGCACCAAATTACAACAACAATTGGAATTTATTTTAAACAGTAAAGACCCTACAATAATACAGTACAAAAGTTACAATGTTCACAAGTACTCAGTGTGTCCCCATTAGTGTCCCCTTGGGAAGAACATATGATAGTCTTACTCGACTCATACTTTTGCAGGCATGTCTGGAGTCATTGTTACTCCTATGCTACCTACTGGCAACCATGTGTTACTCACAAACCCCCTCTTTCTAACAGTACATGTTTCGATCATTACTGGTGAACGTCTGTGCAATTCAAGCACTTTGAAGTTGGTTTAATTCTTTTTGATCATTTCCATGTATTTTGAATTTTTAAATAAATTGCTGCACCTGTTTCCCTTTACTTTTTCCTAGCAAAATATAAAGAATGAGCGGTGGCTCAAGACCTTTGTATAGTACTGTAATAAGTATAAGAGTATTTTGGAGAGTTTGGTCAACACAGCACTAACTTACAATCACTTGTCTTTGAAATAATTGTGTTAATTTTGGATTAATTATTAACAAGCTTCTTTCTGTCTCTTGCTTTTTTCATTACTCCTTCTTTTCCCTTCTCTCACTCAAACTACTAAATCAATGAAACCAATGGATGGAATCTGGTGACCAAACAACAGGATGAGAGAATAACCAAGAAGGAGATTCTAGCCAACTGGAACATGTTTGTGGGCAGTCAGGCTACCAATTATGGTGAAGACTTAACGAAGAAACACGATGAACTTTGATGAAACTGTAGTTATGGGGATATCAGAGTAGGGGTGGAACTTGGGTCTGGATTATGCTGTTTTAGTTGTATAATCAAGAATGTTCTTATAACAAGCAGCATGAAAACATGTCAAAATTTGCTATCAAATGTTTGTCTGAGGGTGTGGATGGGAGGGTGTGGGAGAGATTAAAGTCTTTTTTTCTACAATTGTACTTATTATTCTTTATACTTATTATTCTTTAGACACATTATGATTTAAATTATTACAACTATAATTGTCAGTGTTGTTCTCGAATTGTGTAAATGCAGTTGCTGGTTTCTGCCTTTTCCGTGATTGAGTTTAAAATTACAGTGTGTAAAGGTAGAGCGTTCGCCCCATGATTGGGGGTTGGGGGTTCAAATCCACCGAATGGCAACCCTGAAGTACCCCTGAGCAAGGTACCGTCCCTACACACTGCTCCCCGGGCGCTGGATTGGTGGCTGCCTACTGCTTCACTGAGTGAATGGGTTAAATGCAGAGAGTAATTTTCCTACAGGGGATTAATAAAGTATACAAAAAACATATCACTGCTAGATAACAGTAAGTTGCAGATTGCAGTCAACTGAATTCTGTGTACATAATCCTAGCTACAGTGGCTGCTGCAGGACAAATATGTTTTAGCCAATTAGCCAAAAATAACATTTAGACTGTACACCATAATGGCTGTGGCCGGCCACTTTCCATTTCCTCAATCGCAGGCAGTCAGCACGTTTCTTCTAATATTTATGTTTAAAAACATTTCTGTACACACTACAAGGTCAAAACTTAGGAATGGATGAGAACTAAAACATGTTGGCTTCCACAAATCGCTCTAATTTATTTTTAATGGATTAATTATGAATTTCTAGGAAAGCATCAGTTTGCTGGAAGACACAATAATCAATGTATATTTGAGTACAACATTCTTTTTCTCTTACAGTTTTCAATCGCTATGGTGCAATGTTAATTTAGTTGGACAATTTTTATCATAGACCTTCAAAGACCTTTTTTTCCTGATGAAACAAGATGATAACTAAATAAAAACAAATGCACGGACTAAAACTATAAATAAATAAAATATTAGCGGCTTTTAGCAGATACATGACATCAATTTCGAAATAATACAGCACCTTGTTCTTGAGTTATTGCATTCAGAAGATACTTTGAGATCAAGATCACTGGGATTCAAACCCATCCAGTATTTGTATTAGATGCACCTCTGGTATCAATTTGAAACTCCTGTGTTTCCTTGTTCTCGAGGTATTGCATTCACAAGCTTGGGTGTCCATGTCGCCTGCCCAACAGGGTGACTACTCAGACTACTTAGCTTAAAACTTGGGGAGGGGACACACATTTAGGCAGACTGATGATCAAATACTTATCCTCTCCAAAGTCACTGCCAAAATAAAAAAATAGCCACTTTATGGAAGGACAGACAGTGTGCATAAAGTATCGGGGACAAACCACCAATACATGTGTGTTTATCATTAGTATTAACATTTTTGTCTATCACCCACCATTTCAGACAGAGATTCAGTTCAATCTTATTTACAGCAAAATTCACCTCAAGGTGCTTCATATGGTAAGGTATAGCCTACAATAATCAGAATTGGAAGATCTGAATTATTTGGGTAGTAGACCATTATTTGCATTAGTAAATTTTAATAAAAGATGATTTCCATCATTCACATCCATTACACATAGATGCATTCCTCTGGAGAGGGACATGCTGGAATTATGACTTATAATTTTACAGTGTTATGGTATCAAACTGTTTCCAGCACATTATTGTAGTGTACAGTTTAAGCTAAGTAGTCTTCAACACGGCAGACAACTATGTGATGAACATTAAAGTGCACTGGCTTATTTCAATAAATGCCATTCAGTGACAAGAAGCTTAGAAAAAAATCAAAGTGTTTCAATTCAATTCAATTCAATTTTCAATTTTATTTATAAAGCGCCAAATCACAACAAAAGTCGCCTCAAGGCGCTTCATAGATACAGAGAAAAACCCAACAATCATATGACCCCCTATGAGCAAGCACTTTGGCGACAGTGGGAAGGAAAAACTCCCTTTTAACAGGAAGAAACCTCCGGCAGAACCAGGCTCAGGGAGGGGCGGCCATCTGCTGCGACCGGTTGGGGTGAAAGAAGGAAAACAGGATGAAAGACATGCTGTGGAAGAGAGACAGAGATTAGTAACAGATATGATTCGATGCAGAGAGGTCTATTAGCACATAGTGAGTGAGAAAGGTGACTGGAAGGGAAAAACTCAATGCATCATGGGAATCCCCGGCAGCCTACGTCTATTGCAGCATAACTAAGGGAGGATTCAGGGTCACCTGGTCCAGCCCTAACTATATGCTTTAGCAAAAAGGAAAGTTTTAAGCCTAATCTTGAAAGTAGAGATAGTGTCTGTCTCCCGAATCCAAACTGGAAGCTGGTTCCACAGAAGAGGGGCCTGAAAACTGAAGGCTCTGCCTCCCATTCTACTTTTAAATACTCTAGGAACAACAAGTAGGCCTGCAGAGCGAGAGCGAAGGTCGTTAAGATAAGATGGGGCGTGATTATTTAAGACCTTGTATGTGAGGAGCAGGATTTTGAATTCTGGATTTAACAGGAAGCCAATGAAGGGAAGCCAAAACAGGAGAAATCTGCTCTCTCTTTCTAGTCCCTGTCAGGACTCTTGCTGCAGCATTTTGGATCAGCTGAAGGCTTTTCAGCGAGTTTTTAGGACATCCTGATAATAGTGAATTACAGTAGTCCAGCCTGGAAGTAATAAATGCATGAACTAGTTTTTCAGCATCACTCTGAGACAGGATATTTCTAATTTTAGAGATGTTGTGCAAATGGAAGAAAGCAGTCTTACATATTTGTTTAATATGTGCGTTGAAGGACATGTCCTGGTCAAAAATGACTCCAAGGATTCTCACAGTGTTACTGGAGGCCAAGGTAATGCCATCCAGAGTAAGAATCTGCTTAGATACCATATTTCTAAGATTTTCAGGGCCGAGTACAATAACCTCAGTTTTATCTGAATTAAGAAGCAGAAAGTTAGCGGCCATCCAGGTCTTTATGTCTTTAAGACATTCCTGCAGTTTAACTAATTGGTGTCTGTTATCTGGCTTCATGGACAGATAGAGCTGCGTGTCATCTGCATAGCAGTGAAAATTTATGCTATGTCTTCTAATGATGCTGCCTAAGGGAAGCATGTATAATGTAAACAGAATTGGTCCTAGCACTGAACCCTGTGGAACACCATAATTGACCTTAGTGGGTGAAGAGGACTCTCCATTTACATGCACAAATTGGAGTCTATTAGATAGATATGATACAAACCACTGCAGTGCAGTACCTGTAATACCTACAGCATGTTCTAATCGCTCTAATAGGATATTATGGTCAACAGTATCGAACGCTGCACTGAGGTCTAGCAGGAAAAGCACAGAGATGAGTCCACTGTCAGAGGCCATAAGAAGATCATTTGTAACCTTCACTAAAGCTGTTTCTGTGCTGTGATGAGCTCTGAAACCTGACTGAAACTCTTCAAATAAGCCATTCCTCTGCAGATGATCTGTTAGCTGTTTGACAACTACTCTTTCAAGGATGTTTGATATGAAAGGAAGGTTGGAGATTGGCCTATAATTAGCTAAGACAGCTGGGTCTAGAGATGGCTTTTTAAGTAAAGGTTTAACTACAGCCACCTTGAAGGCCTGTGGTACATAGCCGATTATTAATTCAATTCAATTCAATTCAATTTTATTTATATAGCGCCAAATCACAACAAAAGTCGCCTCAAGGCGCTTTATATTGTACAGTAGATAGCACAATAATAAATACAGAGAAAAACCCAACAATCATATGACCCCCTATGAGCAAGCACTTTGGCGACAGTGGGAAGGAAAAACTCCCTTTTAACAGGAAGAAACCTCCGGCAGAACCAGGCTCAGGGAGGGGCGGCCATCTGCTGCGACCGGTTGGGGTGAAAGAAGGAAAACAGGATGAAAGACATGCTGTGGAAGAGAGACAGAGATTAATAACAGATATGATTCGATGCAGAGAGGTCTGTTAGCACATAGTGAGTGAGAAAGGTGACTGGAAGGGAAAAACTCAATGCATCATGGGAATCCCCGGCAGCCTACGTCTATTGCAGCATAACTAAGGGAGGATTCAGGGTCACCTGGTCCAGCCCTAACTATATGCTTTATGCAACCAGATTATTAGAGATAGGTTGATCATATTTAAGATTGAAGCATTAATTAATGGCAGGACTTCTTTGAGCAGTTTAGTAGGAATGGGGTCTAAAAGACACGTTGATGGTTTGGAGGAATTAATTATTGAAGTTAACTCAGAAAGATCAATTGGAGAAAAAGAGTCTAACTTAACATCAATGGTACTAAAAGTAGCTGTAGATAATATTACATCTGTGGGATGATTATTGGTAATTTTTTCTCTAATGATAAAAATTTTATTTGTGAAGAAGTTCATGAAGTCATTACTAGTTAACGTTAAAGGGATTGTTGGCTCAGTAGAGCTCTGACTGTTTGTCAGCCTGGCTACAGTGCTGAAGAGAAACCTGGGGTTGTTCTTATTTTCTTCAATCAGTGACGAATAGTAAGATGTTCTGGCTTTGCGCAGGGCTTTCTTATAAAGCAGCAAACTATTTCTCCAGGCTAAATGATGATCCTCTAAATTTGTGACACGCCATTTCCTCTCCAGCTTACGAGTTATCTGCTTTAGGCTACGTGTTTGAGAATTATACCACGGAGTCAGGGACTTTGGATTTGAGGCCTTAGTTTTCACAGGAGCTACACTATCCAGAGTCGTACGTAGTGAGGAGGTAAAATTATTAACAAGATAATCGACCTCTGTTGGAGTAGCGTTCAGATAGCTGCTCTGCTCTATGTTGGTACAGGGCATTGAAGATGATAACAGTGGGTGGATTATATTCTTAAACTTAGTTACAGCACTTTCAGAAAGACATCTACTGTGATAAAGTCTACTCTCCACTGCTGTGTAATCAATTATTGTAAATGTAAATGTTATCAGGAAATGATCAGACAGCAGAGGGTTTTCAGGAAACACTGTTAAATGTTCAGTTTCTATGCCATACGTTAAAACAAGATCTAGAGTGTGATTAAAGTGGTGGGTGGGTTCTTTTACATTTTGAGAGAAGCCAATTGAGTCTAATAACAGATTAAATGCCATGTTGAGGCTGTCATTTTTAGCATCTACATGGATGTTAAAATCACCCACAATAATTATTTTATCTGAGCTGAGCACTAAATCAGATAAAAAGTCTGAGAAATCAGAGAGAAACTCTGTGTAAGGCCCAGGTGGACGATAGATGATAACAAGTAAGACTGGTTTCTGAGTTTTACAGCTGGGGTGGACGAGGCTAAGCATCAGGCTTTCAAATGAATTAAAAGTCTGTCAGGGTCTTTCATTAATTAATAGGCTGGTGTGAAAAATTGCTGCCACACCGCCCCCTCGGCCTGTGCTTCGAGATTTCTGGTAGTTAGAATGACTCGGGGGTGTTGATTCATTTAAACTAACATACTCATCCTGCTGCAACCAGGTTTCTGTAAGGCAGAGTAAATCGATTTGTTGATCAATTATTAAGTCATGTACTAACAGAGACTTGGAGGAGAGAGACCTAATATTTAATAATCCACATTTCACTGTTTTACTCTTTGGTTCAGATGTGGATACTGTATTGTTCTTTCTTTGTGATTTTTTATGTTTAAGTTGTTTATTGCTGGTTTTTAGTTTGTTTTTTGTCTTTTTGGGAGCTGACACAGTCTCAATGGAGATGGGTTTTTGGGGGGGTAGCAGGAGGAGAGAAGCTGCAGAGAGGCGTGTAAGACTGCAACTCTGCTTCCTGGTCCCAACTCTGGATAGTCATATTTTGGGGGGTTTAATAAATCTGTCCATATTTCTAGAAATGAGAGCTGCTCCATCCAAAGTGGGATGGATGCCGTCTCTCCTAACAAGACCAGGTTTCCTCCAGAAGGTTTGCCAATTATCTATGAAGCCCACATCGTTTCTGGGACACCACTCAGACAGCCAGCAATTTAAGGAGAACATGCGGCTAAACATGTCACTCCTGGTCTGATTTCATGTATTTCTTTGCAAAACTCAATACAGTGAAGTCAGGAAGCATGGCAAGTGGCTCCACCAAGGCTTAAATACTTTGGCACAAAAACCAGTATTGCCCTTTCTTTTTGTTTCTTTGGAGTATTGCCCTTACTTCACTACTAAAGACTATTTGCTACTGTACTGATGTACAGTAACAACCCCCCCCTCCCCAACTATCTATGAAAGAGCAAGACCGATTCACTGTCAGTGGTAACAGTGAAATTGCCTGTCAGTTAAAAGCAAATATAAACATGTGTTGATGCATTCTCAATCATCCAGGAAAGTAAATCTCCAAAAGTTGATTCTGTTCATCTGGACGTAGCGTTTTGTGGGAGAAACGTTTCGTCACTCATCCAAGTGACTTCTTCAGTCTCAGCTGACTGCAGGTTTCCCCAATCTTATAAACAGTACATTTGCATAATGACTGAAACCAGCCACTGGCCTGTAGGTGTAAATAGACTGCAGAGTCCTGGCCTGACGAGGTAGCTCTTCTGTGTTGTGCCATCCGCTTCGCCAGAGGTTGTTTGGTTTCCCCGATGTATAAATCCTGGCAATCCTCCTGGCACTTAACAGCGTACACTATGTTACTCTGTTTGTGTCGGGGGACCCGATCCTTGGGGTGGACCAGTTTTTGGCGCAGCGTGTTTTGGGGTTTAAAAGCCACAGAGACCCGGTGTTTAGAAAAAGTGCGTCTCAACTGCTCCGATACTCCTGACACATATGGGATCACCACAGGTTTTCGCCTGGGCAGCGGTTGTCCTTCTCTCCTGGATCGGCTGGAGCTTTCTTTAGGCGCCTTCCCAGCTTTGACAAAAGTCCAGCTGGGATAACCACATTTACTCAGGGCCTGCTTGATGTGCTGTTCTTCTGCTTCCCTGGCCGCTGTGTCAGTGGGGATGGTGTTCGCTCTGTGTTGTAGCATCCGTATGTGTAGGTTTACGGTACACGTCAGCTTTTAGATGTCCCCCATTACTGATGGAAATCTCACAGTCAAAGAAGGCTAACCTGCCACTTTTCATATCCTCCCTGGTGAATTTGATGTGTTTGTCCATTTTGTGTTTGAATTGTGGTACGTCCTGAGATTTGATTTTCAAGAGATTTATTCTAAATAACACTTCTTCAGCTGAGAGTCAGAAAGGAGAAACACACACTGCAGTTAGTTACTTGCAAGCAAGGGCAGCCACAGCACCCGCACAGAAGTGAGGGCTCTGAGACTGGCGCCGTGCCACTGCCCTGGTCTTTATTTATACATCATTGGGTGTGTGTGTGTGTGGGGTCAGAGTGTGACCCCATAAATGACTTCCCTAAACCTGCTGGTCTGGAAGTCCAACAGTTCATCTAAACAAAAGGCACTTAGCCTAAAACAGACTTAGATACGTTTATCCTATCATAAAACAATAAGACAAGGTACGACCTCTCCCATGCTCCCAAAATGTGGGTGCGAAAGCCAGAACACTCTGGAATGCACATAAAAGTCCTTGCAGCCTTCTACAGATCACACATCCTATCACTACACAATTGATTATACACCTCTAAGCATAAATGGAAACTTATATCATTAAAAGATTATACTGACTACTAAGTACAATTTTCCATTGACAGGTGTCATCCACATATCTGAACCAATGACTTGGTGGTGTTCCTGGGTAGGATATCAAAGCCCTCTTTTCCACTTCTTCCATGTACAAATTGGCCAATGGCCAATTGTTGATCAATGGTCATGAGAATTTGCATAATTTTGCATAATTAAGATTAAGTAGTGATGGGTCCAGCAACACTGACGCACCGACGCATGTATCAAGCTCACCCAGCGAAGCCTGTATCGGTGCGTGCGTCGCTTTAAGAAAAAGTCACGTGCGAACGCGCCAAACTGTGTTTAAAAGGTACTGCATCCGCATCTGCCAAGGGAATGAGTCGCCACCAAAACCCCCCACAAAATTACTCTCGCAAAGATAAAAAAAAACCAAAAAAACATCTCTCCATAACAAAATGGAGCCTGAAAGAAAAAGAAATGTTTCTGCTGTGTGGGATCATTTTGATCTTTTAACTGCACATAAGGGAATAGTTTGCCTGTCTTTGTTTCAGTGTAATCTATCAGAATAGGAAAAACAGCAATGTGACTGTAAATTAAGTAAATTAATTATTTCATTTTATGCAGGTTAAATGTCGCATCTGTTCTGCATTTCTTACACAAACAAAAGCACCTCCTCAGTGTTACAGAGGCATTACAGAGCCAAACATGAAAATAAGACAAACACACTGAGAATGAACACAGGTCGGCCTATATAGACACTGAACAGCTTTATCGTCATTTTTTTTATTAATATGTGTTTTATTATTTTGAAATCAAGCATCTAGGAAGACTGTTCTGGACCAGGCAGTCCTGAAGTTTATTATAAAGGACTGCCAACCCCTTAGTATTGTGGAGAGTGTCGGAGAGAAACATTCCAAGATTAGAGGATCCTTTAAGGTACTGGGGGAATAGGAAGACATCTTATCAGAACCTTTTCCACCTGGCTTTACAGTTTTTGTGTACCCCACCTTCATCTGTGCCTGTGAGTTTTCCAAAGCTGGGGAAATGGTGTAAAAAAACGCAATAGACTGAATGCAAAAATATTGGATAAACTTATTTTTCTGAATAGAAATTTATAATTAACTCTGAGCCAAAATATTACATTCACAGTACTTTCATTTTAATTTTCACTTAATGTCATTCACAATATATTTTAAAGATGTCTACAATATCTGCAATATAAAAGATATAAAATGATTCCATGGAAAGTACAATACCTTACAGTGTACAAGTATGACGAGGTCATTGAATCAGTGTCTGTTGTGAGTCTCAAGTCAGTTCCCTGCAATGATATTTAAGGTCCAGCAGGTGTCAGTATGGAGCAAAACAGCAACACTGTGTCGACACAGTATCGATACAGTTTGGGGAATGTGCTGAAACGCTTCACGAGGTCTCATCTACCCATCACTAAGATTAAGGAACTGACCTCCCAGCCCATTGTTCCTTCACTGGGCTGGTTTCAGTCATTATGCAAATGTACTGTTTATAAGATTGGGGAAACCTGCAGTCAGAGAAACGTTTCTCCCACAAAACGCTACGTCCAGATCAACAGAATTAACTTTTGGAGACAAATATAAACATGTTCTCACAAGAGATTTCGTTGAAGGAAATAGAATACATACATACTCTAAATCTTGTGTCACAGTTGCACGTCATGAAGATGCTCCAGATCGACTTCACAGCATCACACAGCTGGCGCAGTTTTGTCAGCTGTACATCCACATTTCCCTTTCTACCAAATAGCAAAGGTGTTCTACTGCTCTAAGTGAGATCTGAGGACTCTGGAGTATAACTGGAGTATATTGGAGTACAGCATTTATCCAGGTCCATTTGTAGCCTCAGTTTCCTGTCCTTAGCTGTTTCATCTGCTTTAAGGTGCAGTTGAGTGAGCGGTGAGAACTGACGTTCGCTGGATATTTCTTCTTTTTTAGACCATTCTTCATAAACCTGAGAGTTGGGAGAGCACCCTGTCTGGCATCAACATCCGTCACATTCAAAATCACATAAATCATATTCTACCCCATTGTGATTCTTAGGCTGTCTTGGCCATGTCCACCTGCCTAAATGCTTTGAGTTGCTGACATGGGACTGGCCAGCTGGTTATTTGCTTTAACAAACAGTTGAACAGGCATTACCAAATAAAGTGGCTGTTGAATGTATGTCATGTGACTGCAATATACATTCACACTGGACAATCCAGTAGTTGTGCTATATTCTCAGATTGTATAAATTTTTTTCTCATGCATATAGTTTCAAACATATCATTTTGCTTTTCTCAATTTCAGCAATTTTGTGAATTTTAAATAAATCTTTGACATTTCATTATGTCCCTACCAATTCTACACAGCAGTGAAAAGAAAAACCAAGTCCAAACAAAACCACTGAAAGGAAGCCTTTTGGAATAATGTGCAGGATATGCTCTGCTAAAACTAAAATGTATTATTTGGGAACAGATGAGGTGATGCTTGTTTTGCATTAGTATTTAATGTGTGTTGATTTACAACATGAATTCGCATCTTTTGCCTTAGTACTGAAAAACACAAAACACAGGAACAGAGCGCTGCACCATGAAGTTTGAAACTGAGTCTCCATGGATATCTGAAAATGCTAATGTATCTCGCTGTACTGTAATGTAATTATAACAATGTTCAAACAATCATATCTAATGAAGCGCTTGGTCAGTACACATTGTAAAATTGTTAGCCTACAAACATAATCTGTTCTAAAGTAAAGATTTTACTGTTAGACTCCATAAGAATATAAAGTATTCAGTTCAATTCAAATTTCATCAAGCATCCCTCTACTTTGCTCATCAGGATGGCCGTCTGAGTCTACCTGAGGTACTTGACAAGATGGACTTCATCAAGACCAGTACAATCACCGACTATGGAGGGATGAGGGTGGATGGCCGTGATGAACTGTGACTTCAGTTTGGTCCCACATACAAATGTTTTACACAAAAATCTGTGACTGGTGAATATTTTCTTATCTGAATTGATTCATCCTATACAAATTTAAAACACTTAAGGCCACACTTACCATATCTTACAAAACTGACTCATCTTTAAACTGAAGTACATACGTAATACATTTTTATTCATAATTCAATTCTTTACATTTTGTATACATTTTCTGAGCTACAGTGAGTGTCACAAGAAACTAAATAAATCAAACCAAATAATAATAGTATGGATTTAAGCCTTAAATGATGATTTTATTTAAAGGAAATTGTTGACATTAATCTGTAAGAAAAATTTGGATGGCAGTTTTAGCAAATCTGTGTTGTACAGTCAGTGGAAGCATTTTCCAGCAAAATCAAAATCAAAATACATTCAGGAGGAAATGCTGTCAAACAAAAAGTCATATAAGACATTATAAAGTAAGTTAGAAAGTTACACAATGAACACCACTGTGGAGTCTTCGGTCACCTCATGCTTGCATTACTGGACGAGCCTCTTTGGCCGTGAGGTCAATCCCAGAACCTGCAAAGCCGGTTCCACCCTTTCAAAACACAAAGGACCACAGTACAGTTAAAGAGAGAAAAAGTCTCTGCTCCTCAAAAATCAGCTTTCAAACAGTGAACCACGTTTTCTGTGTCTGCCAGGCTGCAGCATGACACCTTTTAAAAAACCCCTGTTATAATTATTAACTGTGGTTGTTTTCACATACCCTCTGCAGTGGAATAATGTCTTTTTCAGAAAGTTTGTCTCCCGTCAAAGGATCAGTCATGTCCTTTTTGATCAACTTCTCCACACACTCCTGCGTCACCACAGCGCCCCTGAACACAGGACACATATCCCCTCACACTCCGGAGAACATTGGACCCCATTTACTAATATTAGGGTGGAAATGTTTTTATCCTGTGCAAAACATACACTTATGTTCAAAATTTCTGTCAGATTTATGAAAGACGCGTAGCAGCTGATTCTGTTGTAACTCGGAATCGTTCGTAACCAGCAGCCAAGTGAAAACCCCACACAATTTGCATACTATCTGCACACTGCCCTGCCCACATTTCTCGATATAAAGAAACACTGTGACGATGTTGTAGGAGAGAAGCCTGCACCTCTAAGGCACAAAATAAGGAGGAAGCCTGACTGTAGAAAATGGAATAACAGGAACCCGAGGTTTACGGAGAGCGAAGCATAGACGCACGGTCTGTCATGGTCAAGAGAGAGCTGAGCGTTAAAACCAGTGTTCAATGATCCCCCAGACAAGCAGATTTATGAAAGACGGAAGTTGCTGGGGACAGGGAGGACTGGGCTTACTGGTATTAATTTGTAGTAGTAAAAGACTTGTGCTCTAATTCTCAAGACAGCCAGGCTGTATTTTGTTGCTATGCATGGTCAGAGGGACTTCTAAATTTGTTCATAAACAAATACAGGTGGCACTCACGATGGTCGAAGAACAGCACAAGGAACACTGTTGCCCAAGACGTCTTTGGTCACTGCACATATGTACCTGTCCTGGAAAGAAAAGACCGAATTATACAGCCTCAAGACAAAGTGAAGTTACCAGACTGATTACTCATAAGATTTTCATCTAAGATACAAAACAACTTGACTAAACCAATAACACACACAACTGTTAAAAGGAGCTGCCACAGAGAAAGCCAACATCTTCCTGTGTGATACTTCTAATTCAAATTCTGACTACACCTGCTTTGTTTATTCTTCAATTTAAATAACTTGTATTCACAGCTACAAAGAAGCGTGTAATGTAATGTTTTAGAAAAACATGCTAACAGCTACCAAGTCTGAGAGCTTGCACATAAGAGATAGAATTTCTGACGCTCTAAGTCTGACAATCTATTTCTGTGTGCTGAGTAAACTGACCTGGCGGGTGAGCAGGGCAACTCGATCCAGACTTGGGTCCAAGGGGGTGAAACGCACTGTGATAAGCTCATTCATCTTAATGGGTTTTCCAGACATTGGACATAACACAGTCTTGCTCTGACAGATGTTACAGATGGACAGAAAAGTGCAGCCATTACAAAATTATGCCATTACATTTTTAATAACCACTTCCCATAAATACTCAAATTTAGCAGTAAATATATTTGAGTGAGTGTAGTCACTAAGCTGTAGGAACCCTGTGACACCCAAAGATGTTTCCACAGGATCATGATGTCAGGTCAACCTGATATTGGCCTCTGAAAGAGGGTCAACATCAAAAAGAGGAACGCAGAGTAAACATTCATACAGTAAAACACTGACTAATAAAGTAAACAGGTAAACACCTGGCAAACACACACAAATCTGGCCCACTTGTGCTCCAAGGTGTATTACATCAGCATTTTTAAGTAATTTCATGGCAAGTATTTAACAAAAAGGTGTTCCTGTTCCTCTTTCACCGGTCTGTTTAAAAACCCTCCAAAAAACAGCATACAGTGTAGCTCAACCCCTTCCTCGGCATGAGAAACATCATCCGTCACTCACTGGTTTCTTGAGAGCAGTGGGCTTGGCCTCTGGTGTCAGTGAGGGAATCCAAAAACTGGGCAGGCTCTGGCTGGAACTTGCAGCTGTGGCAGCACTGGATAATTCTCCAGGGCTGCTCTGTGTCCCGTCCTTCTCACTTCCAATGTTCTTACCTGGAAAAAAAAAAAGCAATTTTCACAGAATTGTATTCATTATAAAAAAAACATCTTAAAAAAGAGTTTGGGTGCATTAAAACAACACAGGCGACAACAGCAGCAGCCATAGTGCAGAGTCTGTTGGGTAGAGTCTGAGCTTTGGCTCCCTCTTGTGGCCAACATTGTAAGGTATATTTTGACAGACATGCACGGACCAGATGTGAAGGGGTTGATGGGTTTAGATACAATGCTGTTCTCCTTTGTTTTAAACCGCTCCACTCTCTCTCGCTCTTCTGACTTGGACTCAAGTTGGTTGCTGCTCCTCTGCGCCTGCTTCTGTTTCTCGTATGCCTGAAGAAATCAAGGAAGAAAATAAAGCCAAGCACTCACAGTCCTAGACAAGTAAGAGGCCATTATTTCTTAGAGAAAGCTGGGCTGTCTGTCATATGTGTTGGCTGCAATGTTGATTTTATGTTGTTTGTTTCATTGTTTACAGGAGTGACTATGAACCAAGCTCTCTTTGGATTAGCTGGCTTAGCAAAGCCTAAAAAACCCAGTCACAATGGCACTCATCAACCTTCTTTTCTAAGCGCGCTCTTTCAGGGTCTGTGTGTGCTTGTATAAAAAGTCATTTAACTTTTGTCCTGCACAAAATGCATCAACAGTTAATATTTTAAATTGAGTTTTTTTAGGCTATATGCTGTGTAACATGTACAGCTGAACATTAGAGTTTTGAAACTCTAAACAGTTTACTCATTGTCTTCAGGTCTGGTGTGGAAATCACCTTATTGCCAAAGTCAAATTCAACTTTCTACTCAGTATTTTTGGTATTAAATATCAAACAAGCTCTGTTAATTGTCTAATCAAAAATATCAAACATTTTCTACATCACTAAATGAATACATGTAGATTCCAGTGACAAATAGCATACAGCTCGGTCTGCATGGCTTTCTTCTTCAGTGTTAGTTACCCCGATGATTAAGCCTTGATTCACAAAACAACCCCATGGTGTTTAGCTGTGGATGTGACTGTCCAAGCACTTGTGAGGAGTTAAGAACAGTTAAGTGAGTTACTTACTTTCATTTTTTTGGCAATCTGTGTCTTTTGGTGAAGAATATATTCAAGAATGGCCTGTTTTTCATAGAGGTATCCATCTGGACTGGTCACACAAGCAGAAACATGACAGTGTTACACATATACTAACATTAGATGGTATGCTTTAATGTGTGTGTGTTTATTGGAGATTTTTATAATTAATCATAGTTCAATTAAATATGATTAATAACTAATTAAAAATATATAAAGCATGGGAGGTCAGGTCTATTTGTCAGAAACTGTAGAATACTGTGGCACAGCACTTGATCACTAGGTGGAGTCTCCTGACCTGTAATAAGATGGAGTTGGTGTGTGTTTGCTGATCACTTGCAAGACTGCACAACTGCCAAACAAGCATGATGCCATATCTGTTTGACCTGGCTAACTGTGGTAACTGGTTGATACCAAGGCTCCCTGGATTAGACAGACTAATTTCATTTAAATTACAAAGGAAAAATCTTACAGTCTGATGTCTACAGTGAAAGGATCTGGTTGTTTCTTCCTGATTTAAAAGGTCTGGCAGTAATCAGGCCTGGTGTCACTAGGAGGGGAAATTACTTTTCCACATAAGGCCAGGATGGCTTGGAGAGACCTATTCCCCCCGTGATGAATGAAATCATTTAAAGTTGAAGTGATTGATATATTAATATCAGCTCCGGAGCTCCACAGGATTGTAAACACAGTTGTATCAATGAATGACGACTCCCCCTACAGACCTGTCACAGCAGCTGCTCCTGTTCTTTTGAAAGTAGTTCACAATTTGCTCTGTAGCTAATAAAAACAAGCTGTGCAGAGTGTTGTTGTTAAATCAGTTCAGAACATTATACACGTCCTGTACTATGTCACTAACACAGCCTCTTGCCTGTAGCTATCCATAAATATAATTTAAAATTTGTCTCCACCAAGAAACCACCTGATCACTCTGCTCCTCTCTGTCAGATGCTAGAGGTCTATAAAAACCCAACACCTAAAGACTACAGAACCACGTGACGTAAAAGAACTGAATTCATTAAAGAAACTGTGCAGTATGATCTAAGGTTCATGATAAATAAATTCATGAATGTACTCATTTATTAAGGCTGTTAAGAGTTTATATAAAATGAAAATTTCATTCCACATTTTTATATGTGCAATAATTCCAATAAAGGAATACTACTCTATTCAAAATTCTACTGTAATTATTCAGTTAGTGATGAACTGCTCGCCTGCGTGCAGGTGCTTGTGTGTTGAAGTAAAAAACATACGTGACAACAGGATCCCGACAGGGCTGCAGGGACAGGCAGCAGCAGTCAAAGTCTTTGACTGCATCTCTGCCAAGTCGAACACTTTGTGTCCCGTAACCAGAGGCCGCTGAGCAGGATCAGAGTTAGATAATCATATGACTGGAGATTATACAGAAAACCATGTTCTCTTTCTGACCGGACTAATCTGAGAGAACAAAGACAAGAACTCACAGCACTGAGGATTTCTTACCTGTATCCTTCTTCTTCTCGTGGTATGTGTAGACAGCTCCAGCTGTGCAGTTCTTTCCATGGCGAGTCATTGTCCTTCGGGTTTTTTCTAATTTAAATGACAAAATTAATAATTTGTCTCATATTTGGGATTTTTTTTTTTTACAGCTGATGATAAACAGATATATCTAACATTAGCTGTTATGCTAACATTAGCTGTTATTTCAAACTTTGAAAACACACTGAACGATTGAAAAGAGGGCAACAGATAAAAAGAAACAAAAAGGCCAGCTGGGACTAAAGAAGCTTTATAAGCAAATTATTATTACCAGATCCGCTTAAATTACATTCCGGAACAATCTTTTCTTAACGCAGACTACAGCCACACGCTCTTCTTCGTCGTTGTATTTCGTTTTGTTCTTCCTCTTCTCCACGTTACTCGAACACTGGTGAGTGACCAGAAAACCACCCAAAAAGTACACTAGCGCCATTATGTGGAATGGAGTGAAATAGAATTTCTCAAGAAACAAAAATAGCACTCACAGACAGACACGCAAAGGAAACCCCTCATATGCTCTCAATCAAATTTGTCTGAATATTTTTTAATGTTCTTTTGTACTACAGCAATTAAAAAAAAGAACAAATTTAACTTCAATTTAAGTAGGTTCTTGATCCTCTGCTATCTTTCTCATATATCTGTGAAAGCTCTCAGTCATCCAGGTCTAAGGAGTCTGGAAAGAATATGACTGGAGTTCTTTAAATTTATTGAAGGGTTTCACCTCTTATCCAAGATGCTTCTTCAGTTCTAAAAAGTCAGAGGTATTCAGCAAATTTGTGAAAAAAGGCACACCTAGCCACTGGTACAGATATGTGCATGACACCTGGGTCAGAATCAAAACACATGAAGTAGAAGCATCGACTCAATGGACAGAAACAAAGTTCACCAGGGGAGATAGAAAGGATGACAGTTCCAGACTGTGCTGTGGACACAGAGGAGGATTGTCTGTGAAGGTTCTCAGTCATCCAGGTCATCGTAGTCAAAGGAGTTTGCAAAGAAAAGCATCTCAAAGAAGTCCAGATGCTTTTCTTGCAAACTCCTTTGACAGAGGAGGATTAAAGCCCCAACACTGTAGCTAACCGTAGCATAACCTCATTTTAGCAGGTTTATATTATAATAACATTCATGTCTTCATAATCACATCAATTCCTCTTTTCTCAATTTGTTTTCTAGTTCATTTTACAGTATTTTGTTGGAGTGCTTTATTACTCTACTTTTGCACTGTTTTTGTCACTGAACTGCATTTTCTTATATTATCTTATTACCTTATATATCAGTGAACATGGAACATAAAAGCACATTAACCTCTATCGTCTTTGTTATGGAATGATCTGAATACACAGACATACTTAACTTTAAATAGCATAACAAAATGTAAACAGGGAAATTACACAAAATACACTCAAGACAAGGGTTCATGTTTCACTTGTGAAAATGAACATTATTCTCATTAGACTGACCTTGTTAAAAGTCAGTGTTACAACAGTAATAAATACTGTCTACACATGCAGTACATTTCTTTTGCTAGTAGCCATAAGGAGTATTCAAACACTTCTGGTATAAATGTGTTCTGCAAGAGAACCAAAATCTCATACTCAACTCAACTTCTTCATGGTTCACAGGCTGCTCAGCACGATGGTTAGCACTGTTGCCGCACAGCAAGAAGGTCCTGAGTTCAATCCCACCATCAGGCCGGGGTCTTTCTGTGTGGAGTTTGCATGTTCTCCCCGTGTTTGCGTGGGTTCTCTCCGGGTACTCCGGCTTCCTCCCACCGTCCAAAGACATGCAACTTGTGGGGATAGGTTAATTGGATAATCCAAATTGTCACTAGGTGTGAATGGTTGTCTGTCCCTGTGTGTTAGCCCTGCGACAGACTGGCGACCTGTCCAGGGTGTACCCCGCCTCTCGCCCTTTGACAGCTGGGATAGGCTCCAGCGCCCCCCGCGACCCTGAAAAAGGATAAGCGGAAGCGGATGGATGGATGGATGGATAACCTAATGCTATGCCATCTTGTAGTTTTGTTTGACAGTATGTAAAACAAACCCGATGACACCAACTCCCCAAAAGCCAAACATACCCAGACTTTGAGGGATTTTTACAAGGTTGTTGTGCGTTGCGTTGATTTACTAAGCAACTGAAACAGTCTCACATATGATAACAGAGGAAAAAAATAGCATTTGTTGAAGCACACTGTCTTTACAGTCGTAGCTTGGTGTCTTTGAACAATCTCTGTGTTTTTCTTTACTTGTTTTTATAGAGATTTCCCCCAAAACAATGATTAATCACTAATCACTTAATAACTATTGATAGACTGGTCTAATAAGTAGCCTTGTTCAGAACTATGCAAAACTTGTCCTTATTTCACAGAACAGGGTTACCAAGATGTGGCGATAGACAAAAAAACAGCCACTAGGTGTCGCTATGGATGTGGGTGTCAGACTGTTTCACAACCTCAATCCAAGTCATTGCACAGCTGGTTAGAAAAACCTCGCTTTGCCCAGCCCTACTCGTGTGTTACGTCCATCATTAAGGATTTTTTCAAAAATTTCCATTAATTAGTATCCATTACTCAGTTTTTGCCATTATAAACTTCAAGCATTCAACTCATCAGATCATTTTCTCCTCCTTACTTGGTCTCCTCCAGTGTGACCATCCTGGTTTCTTTATATTAGAGGTCGTCACTCTCCTCTTCACTCTGTCTAGTCAAATGCTATTCAAGGTGAACAAAACAACACTGCTATGAAAATAAAAGCAATCAGGTTTGATTGAGACCATTTGGAATTTTTTGGTGTCGTTATTGGTGATACCAGTAACAACTCCAAAAATTTAAAACCTATAAAATCACACTTCAAAATTTGCTATCGCACTTCACTAAGCCCAGCCACAGTCTTTCCCATAAATTTCTCCTTTAGTCATATATTTGAAATTAAACCCATGCAGCTATGATTAAAATACCACTTGATGATGGGATGAATCCCCACCTGACTCTATGGCCTCCAGATCTTATGACAACCTGTGACCACAGGGAGGGGGTAGCAAGAATGCATGTTTGATTTGATTTTGTATAAGGTGCTTCTAAAATCACTTAAAAGAGAACACACACACGCAAGCACGCTCGCGCACACACACATTTATATATATACAACCATGAGGTCCATTTTGCAGGTGAGGATTATCTGTTCTAACTTTTATTGCTGTTAGTTTTTTCTGATTGCTTGAGCACATTTTTTGTAACTATTGGCTATTTTTGCAAAACTCTACACACAAATAAGAAAACCTGTCACCCAATTATCAAAACATTGTAGTTCTCTTGCAAAAGCGAACACAGCTAGATTAACTCTTCACACCTTCGTAAAAATGGTGTTTTCGTATCAAACTGTACACACAACCCATCATCTACTAAGCACACAATGCGCCACCTGCACACTGATGGTATGAATACAAAACACATCTGGCTTTTGCTTTCTCTGTGTACAGATGTCAATTTGAGGTCACACTGTTGTCATAGTGTCATGTAAACATACAAGGATCCAAACTTCAAGTATTGGTGTTTATTCACACTCATCAAAACTGAGACAAAGTCAGAACACAAAATAGGAATTTCACAAAAAAAGGGGAAAAAAAGACAATCAGCCTACATCGTGTCGTCTTTCTGGGTCCGGCCACAAAATTTCGTCCACATGGCATGCGATATCCTCCAGTCCAAGGCACCGAGCCTGACATGATGCCTGGTCAATATCTCCACATGCCTCCTCCATTGCCTGTAAAAGGGCTACCTGTTGATGAGGATGACGGTCGTACACTTTCCAGCGCCAGGCAGAGAAGAACTCCTCGATGGGATTTAAGAATGGAGAGTATGAAGCCATGAAGGATGGGTGGTCTGTAAACCAGTTGCGGACCAAAGCAGCCCTATGGAAACTAACATTGTCCCATATGATGACATATCGGGTCTGCTCTGGTCTCTGAACAGTGAGCATGTCATGCAAGGTGTCCAGGAAGCAATAATGTGTGCAGTGTTGTATGGGCCTATGGTTGCATGATGGTGAACAACACCATTTTGGCTTATAGCTGCACACATGGTTATGTTACCACCACGTTGTCCTGGGACATTGATGATGGCACGGTGTCCAATAATGTTCCTGCCACGTCTCCTGGTTTTACTGAGGTTAAAACTGGCCTCATCCACAAAAAGTAGCTCATGTCCCATTGCAGTTCCATCACTCTCTGGACAAAACAAATGCAACACATCAGGCCCATGCACAGCACTACAGTATGCACTTCCACATTCAGAACCAATGACACTAGCTTACCTGCACATCGTCATATCGCAGTTGCTTTACACGTTCTGTGTTTCTCTCGAAAGGAACTCTGTAAATTTGCTTCATTCTTGTTCTGTGGCGTGCAAGTACACAAATGCTTGCACTGTGTATATTTTCAAAGATGGTGTCATTATCAATTATGCGCTGCTGTATTTCGCGCAGTCTTATTGCATTATTGGCAATCACCATGTTCACTATATGGGTCTCTTGCTCTGGAGTGAACATTCTGCCTCTGCCCCCAACATCTGGACGTCTAGCAATTCTGTGAAGTAACAATGTCAGTATTTTTGCATGCATGGTACTGTTGTGTTTCTCATTAGAGTATGGTAATGGACTGATTCTTATCTAGCGCTTTTCTACTCTCCCGGAGTACTCAAAGCGCTGCATACAACATGCCTCATTCACCCATTCATGCAAGCACTTCTAAACGCAAGTGCAAACTATAACTACCTTCACACACATTCACACTCCGATGAACGCATCGGAGGGCAATTTTGGGGTTAGTATCTTGCCCAAGGACACTTGACATGCAGACTGGGGAAGCCAAGGATCGAACCACCAACCTTCCGATCAGTGGCTGATCTGCTCTACCACCTGAGCCACAGCCACTTTGTGCTACAAAGTACTCACCGATTCTCATTTCGAAATGTCCTAATGATGCCTGCCACAGTGTAGTGGCTCAGTTTAGGCTGAACCCGTTGGCCAGCTTCCCTCAGGGTCATCCCATGGTTGGTGACATGGTCCACTATTGTAGCTCTGATGTCATCAGTTATTCTGTTTCTTACTCTTCTTACCCTTCCTCTTTCCCCTCCTCGTCCTCTTCTTGCTCCTCCACATCCTCTTCCTCCAACTTCTTCACCTCCACGTCCTCTCCCTCGGCCTCCTCTGATTCTCACTCTTCTCACTCTTGCTGCTCCTTCCATTGTACTCCACATAGACAGCTTACCTGTGGCCTGTTTATAGTGCTTAGGCTGATTGCAAAGTGGACTAATTATCTAAAACAGTTTTCACATGTGAAAGTGTGCCAGACAGTTGGCAAAATAGTGTTAATGACAGCCATACATGTGTGTAATTTTGCTAGGAGTGTGTTGGAAATTTGGTAATTGAGTGTAAGCAGTGAGTTGTGTTTACAGTTCTGCAAAAAGAGTGTTGTGCAGTGAATTGTGCCTACAGTTTTGCAAAGTGTGTGTTACAAAATGGCAAACTGAGTGCAAAGTAGTGTTTGTGCTTTTAGTTTTGCAAACTCAGTGAGTGGTTTTGCTATAAGTATTAATAGTTTTAGAAATTGTGCTATAAGAATCAGAGTTAGAGTTTAAGCATTCAGAAAAAACTGTAAACACTCCTTTTAGTTAGACTCTAATAGACTGTAATTGTTAAATTGAGGTTACTGATGCATCACACAGATGAAATTAGAACTTGATTTTTAGCCCATAGTTTCTGTGTTTTGTTGCCTAGAAATCACCAACAGTGTATAATATAATAACTTAAATGAAAAGCTACACATGTGTTTTCATGCATGTGTTTCTATATTAACCTCCTAAGACCCGAACTCTTTCCTGGCATGCATTTTTAATTTCCCTTTGCTATTTGGGCTGATTGGGACCTGAATGTAAAAACAAAGAATGACCTTTTTACCTAATTTTGCTCTACAAGGGCCGGATATCCACATATGAGGACATTATTTTTTAAATTTCGATAGAGCCGTGGCAGTATAATGTCCTTGTGAGAGATATCAGGCCCTTATAGAGCAAAATTTAGTATTGTTGTCTAGACAACCCAAAATGTGATGTCCACATATGAGGACCCCAGGTCCTAGGAGGTTAAAGCAATGGCGACAGGGAATAGGTAGCTCGAGGATGTTCAATAAAAATCAGGTATAATTATAGAATTATGAAAACAGTGTGAAATATGTAACGATTTACTTCTCCTCCACTATATGAGAATATTTTTCTTGGCAATATGAACAGCTATACCTTATAATTTTTTAGTATGCAATCCAGCCACACATAAAGCAGTGTAGTAAAAGTCCAAAGACTGCTGGTATTATGAAGGAGTATTTCTCAGTTTTGCGGCTACTGCAGTAAAGAGTTTGTAAAGGCTGCAACAGAGCATTCTGGGGAAAAAAGTGTGTGATTTAAAATACAGGCACAATTTTTGTTTATTGAGGATATCAGTAAGAGACATATATACTGCGTTAGTGATGGTGTTCCTCTCTCCTGGTGAAAAAAATGATGTGCAGCAGCTGTAATGTCAGCAGCGCCTCTGTTTCCCTTATGTGTCTTGTTTATTTGTCTAACAGCATTTCCTGCCCATGTGACGGTGGATTTCCTGTTAACAAACTACACCCATTTCAAATAAAGCTCCAACTATAGTTGAAATGTTGCTGGTCTGAGAAAAATAATCACTGGCTGCTATTTTAAGAAGAGAAAAACATGTTTAAATGAAATTTATCACTATGCTGCAATCAGGCACTTTCCGGAAAGCACAGACTTTCTTTTGCATTGACTGTTGTTCAGTTTCTGTGTGGAAACTAATCTATAAACAAAAATGAAAGTATACTTTCGAGATAATGTAACATTAACACATGAAAAAGAATAAACAAACAGAAATCATGATAAGCATAATCGAGGAAGAGGCCCATCTTCTTGCAAAGATAACTCTGAGGCCCACTGCATACTGAAGTTCATACCAGAAAAGCCACCAGACCATATAAGGTCAGACATATCCAGGTTGTTTGGTTAATGCAGTGATGCAGTTTGAAGTTAATGATGTGATGAAGAATGCTACAGCAGATCACGAGTGGGATTAGATCCCCTTCATAAACAACCGTCTCCCTCCCAGACACCCCACCCAGAAGTTATCAAAGCCACTTTTCTGTATCTACTGTCTTTGAA
This sequence comes from Oreochromis grahami, assembly GCA_029532605.1. Taxonomy (NCBI): domain Eukaryota; kingdom Metazoa; phylum Chordata; class Actinopteri; order Cichliformes; family Cichlidae; genus Oreochromis; species Oreochromis grahami. Next base: position 41,661 of record JAQSNX010004300.1, read on the forward strand.
CATGAGCCCATCATCATCATCATCATCCTCTCAGCACCCTGCCCTCTAGTTCACCAACAGTTCCCATATTACCTCCAGCTACACATACAAGAAAACCGACTTTAACTATTGCTGATTACCATAATGTTAAAATTGTATTTGAACAATGAGGTTTGAGTAAATTCATTTATGTTAATGAAATTCAAACCATTAGCCATATAATGGTGTTTTACACTGCACCTTACAAACCTTACAGTACTGACTGTATCCTTGATGTTTGCTTCCAGCAGTTCTTGTAATCAGGTGTTGCACTTCATTTTGGGCAGTACTTAATGATAATGATACTTGTAGTGATAATAATTTCTTTTGGGATCAATAAAGTATTCTAATAGTAATGGTTACCTTGAATAATTTCTATAAATGACCGATGACAGCCGTTCATTGACCTCAGTGAATCGTTAATCCAGTTAGACACAGCTTTTCTTTGTGACCTGGTGCATGTTACAGATAGTAATCTTTCTGTTTTGGTGAGCCCGTGCCCTTTGCTCTTGGCTGACAGGAATCAGAGCCCGATGGTGTATTCTTTGATGTTTTTTGCTCATCACAAATGATTCCATCTGCTAACAACAACGAAGCCACCATCAAAATTGCTGTGCTCCAGCTTTCCTGTATCTAAAGGATTTTCTACATGTTGGTCCTCGCGATAGGCTGATTAGATAATTGAATGAATAAACAGGCGGGTGCCTTTTCATAAGAAATTGTATGTTTGCACAACAATGCATATACATCACAGTTAGGACCCAACAGAAACTTACAGTGACATATCAGTGAAATTTTAAATGCATATGCTGTACACTAGAGTAAGCTAGATATAGTATATGTATTTATTCAGATTTATTTTAGAAGCCAACACAAGAAATATTTACCATGACCTGTTCATCCCCTTTAGAACTCTACTTACAGCCATTAAAACATCAGCGTCTTTTGATCTCCCTTTCTCATTATCCCCCTCCCACTGGTCAGTTGTTTGTGGTTAATTTCCTGTCACAGAGGAAGTGCCTCACCCAGCTGCCTGGCTCTTTATTGGCTCAAGCTCCGATGAACAGTGATTTTTGGGGGTGAGACAAAGTGACATGAGCACTCAGCCAGCACAGAAGATAGGCAGAGGGACTGGAATTTGGAGATTGAGACGTGGGCACAAGAACTGGCTGAGGGGGTAGTGGTGCTTACAAAGTACTCATTCATACAGAGACAGATGAGTGCTGGACAGATTCACTACAAGGGAGGAAATGGCTGTGTGTTGCAAGAGGTAAGTAAGCACAAAATGCAGACAAAGCAACTAAATGAGATTCAATAGAGCATGTTGGAAGGGCATATTCTCTGTTTTCTATTTTACCTTGTGTTTAAAGTGACTAATTACTGTAATTCTGAGCTCCATGTTTCCAGTAGAACTTTATGGCAACATTTACTGTAATTACTGTTTTGACTGTAGTGTGCAGACTTGGCTTATTCTTTTATATTTCAAAGCACTGAAGCACTTTTCTTATATGTTTTGGGGGATTTTGGCAGTTGTGACATTAATATTTGTTAAGTTTTGCAGTTTAATCTCACCATTACAATCTCCTGAAGTCCTGCATGTGTTCTTGGTCTGGTCACTCCCAATCCTTGTACCAGTGTCTTGACACCAGTGACGCTGGACAGGTTTTTGGGGGGCTGTGCTAAAGACTGTTCAGCATTCCCATTGCCTGTGTTTACATACCTAGTATAATTCTCATTTTGTTGTTGTTTTTTCATTAGAATTCCATCATCGTGATAATTAAGTACCTTCCTAAATAAAATAGACGCCAATCTTGGCGCAAACATTTTTCTGTCATGATCTTTGTATTGTTGTATGCTTACTTGGTCAAGTGGGAGCAACACACACTATAAAAAAGGAATCAGCAAATACTAACATTAAAGTAGTATACAGACAATGTTCAATCCAAGGCGTTGTGTGGTACTCTGAGAAAACTGCTCAGAAATAGTGGTTGTGTCTCTTGCTCTCAGAAGATAATATATGTGGGAGATATAAATATACTGTATTATAATGACTTGTTTCATGGGGTATGAAAGATCTGCTGTAAGGTCAGCCCTAACCCTGTTAGAGAAAGTACTCCACTGCCTGTCCAGTGGCACAGAGAGATTATCCATGATGAATAAAAGTATGTTTGTTGACCTTTCTACCACAGCTTCAACTGTGTATATTCATTTGATATCAAAAAACATTTTAAAAAAGTTTTACAAGTTAAAAAAAAGGACAAATCTGTCTAAGGATGTGGAAAGACTGAAGTGTTTCCTAAGAAATTATTTAAATGATATTTATATGACATGAAGAATCACGACAACAACAAATAAAAGACTCATCAAATCAAACAATTTTTATTCTGTGGGGATGATCACATTTGATCAAAGGTATCTCCATAAAACAACATGTCACCACATTCTGATGCAAATGCTCTTCAGATTAACTCATGTATGATAGTGCAAGACATCACATTTTTCCAGCAAATCATCTCATATCTGGAGAGGATCTTTACTGTTTTGTGTCCTAAACTGTATTATGTTTATAAGATTAGATGATTACAGTTTTTCTCGATTGCTGAAACACATTTCTTGAAACTACGCACAACAGTAAACACAAATCCATAACATCTCACTCAATTCCCCAAACATCCCATTTCCAGGTCAAAATGAAGCTCTACACCCAAAACTATTCACTCCTGCTGAAAAACCGAACTTTGCCCTCAGACATCAAACACAAGCCCTCAAAAAACACACACACTACAGAGTTTTGCACACTGGTACAATTAATTCAAAACAATAGTTCCAAAACAATTAGGTTGCTTATGGTTCTCCCCTTCAAAAGCCTTGTCACATGATAAACACAAAAGACGCAACCAATGTATGTACAGTGGCACATTGTCATTCATGTACTATACAGTACAACACACACCAGAAACATTATCCCACCACAGCATCTTGTCTTTGGTCTGGGTCAGGCCAGAGAATCTCATCCACATCACAGGCTATATTGGCCCCAGCCAGGCAGCGGGGGTAAAATCCTCTTGCATGCCTGATCCACCCCTGGCATGCATCTACTGATATGTCTAGGCAGGCCTCTTCCATGGCCTGAAGGAGGTGAACACGGACATAAGGTTCTCGGTCATACACTTTCCACCGCCATGCCGAAAATAACTCCTCTATCGGGTTTAGAAAGGGGGAGTATGCAGGCAGAAAGATATTAGAAAACCTTGGGTTATTGGTAAACCAGTCACGAACCAGAGCAGCGCGATGGAAGCTGACGTTATCCCACACAACAACGTAGTCAGGCTGCTCTGGCTGTGCTGGTTCCCTGTAGTCCAGCTGGAACATATGTTGTCTTAAACCATCAAGAAAAGCAAGGAGAAGCATAGTGTTATAGGGTCCTAGTACGGCATGGCGGTGGAGTACCCCTCGTTGGCTGATGGCTGCGCACATAGTGACATTCCCCCACGCTGACCAGGGACATTTACAATAGCCCGATGGCCAATTATGTTCCTCCCCCTTTTCCTTCTTTTGGTCAGGTTAAAACCTGCCTCATCCACAAAGATCATTTCATGGGGAACAGGCCGTCCTTCAATCTCAAAGATTCTCTGCAAAACACATAACACAGTAGAGTCAATCGGTACCCTGAACCAAAGTTCAAGAGTGCTGAGATGGCAGCATAAACTGCCATGCTGTGATGGTACACGATACCTTATACAGTATCAAAACTCATACCTGAACATATTCCACACGTTGGTTTTTCACTCTGTCAGAGTTTCGTTCGAAAGGGACTCGGTATGCCTGTTTCATGCGGAATTGATTCTTTCGGAGGATGCGGTCAATTGTGGAGAGGCTGATGGCATTTATGCCTCGAAAAAGATGATCATCCTCAATCACTCTCCTTTGAATCTCTTGCAGGCGGATTACATTATTTGCAATTACCATGTTTACAAGTTCCCTCTCTTGCTCCTCCGACAAAAGCCTTAACCTGCCTCCACCAGGTGGTCTCTGTGTGTCCTACAAAAATAGAAGCACTCATTACTGTAACTGTCACACATTCATTTTACAGGAAAATAATGGAAACATACTGAAACTCAAGACACATAAATTCAGTAACTTAAACGTTACTGTACAAAGCAGTCTTACTGCAAGTACACCTACCTGTTTTCCTCCCTGAAGGTTCTGATGATGGAGGCAACAGTGAAGCGACTCAAATTTGGTTGTACTCGTTGCCCAGCCTCCCTCATAGTCATCCCATGGACAAGGACATGGTCAACTAAAGTGGCTCGAATTTCATCCGAGACTGACTGTCTTCGTGCCCTTGCTCTTCCCCTTCCTTGTCGCCGTCGTTCTCCACCTCCACCTCCTTCACCACCTCCTCCTCTTTCTCCACCACGTCCTCCTCCTTCACCACGTCCTCTTTCTCCACCACGTCCTCCTCCTTCACCACGTCCTCTTTCTCCACCACGTCCTCTTCTTTCACCACGTCCTCTTTCTCCACCACGTCCTCCTCCTTCACCACGTCCTCTTTCTCCACCACGTCCTCCTCCTTCACCACGTCCTCTTTCTCCACCACGTCCTCCTCCTTCCCACGTCCACTTTCTCCACCACGTCCTCTTCCTCCACGTCCTCTTCCTCCTCCTCCTTCACCACGTCCTCTTTCTCCACCACGTCCTCCTCCTTCACCACGTCCTCTTTCTCCACCACGTCCTCTTCTTTCACCACGTCCTCTTTCTCCACCACGTCCTCCTCCTTCACCACGTCCTCTTTCTCCACCACGTCCTCCTCCTTCACCACGTCCTCTTTCTCCACCACGTCCTCTTCCTCCACCACGTCCTCTTCCTCCACCACGTCCTCCTCCTTCACCACGTCCTCTTTCTCCACCACGTCCTCCTCCTTCACCATGTCCTCTTTCTCCACCACGTCCTCTTCCTCCACCACGTCCTCTTCCTCCACCACGTCCTCCTCCTTCACCACGTCCTCCTCCTTCACCACGTCCTCTTTCTCCACCACGTCCTCTTCCTCCACCACGTCCTCTTCCTCCACCACGTCCTCCTCCTTCACCACGTCCTCTTTCTCCACCACGTCCTCTTCCTCCACCACGTCCTCTTCCTCCACCACGTCCTCCTCCTCCACCACCTCTTTCTCCACCCTCCTCCTCCTTCACCACGTCCTCTTTCTCCACCACGTCCCTTTCTCCACTACGTCCTCCTCCTTCACCACGTCCTCTTTCTCCACCACGTCCTCCTCCTTCACCACGTCCTCTTTCTCCACCACGTCCTCCTCCTTCACCACGTCCTCTTTCTCCACCACCTCCTCCTCCTTCACCACCTCCTCCTCCTCTTCCACCACGTCTTCCTCCTCCACCACGTCCTCCTCCTCCACCACGTCCTCCTCCTCCACCACGTCCTCTTTCTCCACCACGTCCTCTTTCTCCACCACGTCCTCCTCCTTCACCACGTCCTCCTCCTCCACCACGTCCTCCTCTTTCACTATGTCCTCCTCCTCCACCACGTCCTCCTCCTCCACCACGTCCTCCTCCTCCTCCACCACGTCCTCTTTCTCCACCACGTCCTCCTCCTCCACCACGTCCTCCTCCTCCTCCACCACGTCCTCTTTCTCCACCACGTCCTCCTCCTCCACCACGTCCTCCTCCTCCTCCACCACGTCCTCTTTCTCCACCACGTCCTCCTCCTCCACCACGTCCTCCTCCTCCACCACATCCTCTTTCTCCACCACGTCCTCTTTCTCCACCACGTCCTCCTCCTTCACCACGTCCTCCTCCTCCACCACGTCCTCCTCTTTCACTATGTCCTCCTCCTCCACCACGTCCTCCTCCTCCACCACGTCCTCCTCCTCCTCCACCACGTCCTCTTCCTCCTCCACCACGTCCTCTTTCTCCACCACGTCCTCCTCCTCCACCACGTCCTCCTCCTCCTCCACCACGTCCTCTTTCTCCACCACGTCCTCCTCCTTCACCACGTCCTCCTCTTTCACCATGTCCTCTTTCTCCACCACATCCTCCTCCTCCACCACGTCCTCCTCTTTCACCACGTCCTCTTTCTCCACCACATCCTCCTCCTCCACCACGTCCTCCTCCTTCACCACGTCCTCTTTCTCCACCACGTCCTCCTCCTTCACCATGTCCTCTTTCTCCACCACGTCCTCCTCTTTCACCACGTCCTCTTCCTCCACCACGTCCTCCTCTTTCACCACGTCCTCTTCCTTTGCATCTCTTTGGATCCATTGTTTCAAACCTGAATGAGCTGACTTTGGCCCTTTTATCTATCCATCGCAGGTTCTGATTGGTGTGTGCTAAATTTTGACTCCTAGTGTTTCCACCTGGTTAATTGTGTGCTAACTGGGCTCAAGCTATGCTGACTTAAGTTAACATTATTGCATGCTAGTGCTTTCTACATGACTACATGGTGTAAGCACTGTAAAATGTAGGGATTTGTGTGTGGAGTTTTGCAGTACCAGTTCACCAAATTTGAGTCATGTGTCAAAGCAGGGAATAGTGTTTATAGTTCAGGGAAATGGGTGAGCTTTTTGACCAATAGCGTTTATGGTTTTGAAATTTTAGTTTAGAGGCCTGGTTATAGTGTTTAAGCAATCGAGAAAAACTGTAATATCATGAATCTAGAATTAGAGTCAGGTCAGACTACAATCCCACACCTTTTCCCAAATTTAGTGTGCATCCTAAACGTTTTAAGCACTTGTGTTTACTTTTGTCACAGAAGAGTTATGAGAAAGCCAAACTATTTTTCTGGTGCCAATTTTGGTACTGCAGTGTAGCAGTGTGTGGATACATAAAACCTCAAGGCAAAATCTTTGCAGCTCTGCTGCAGTTCACACCAGAAAAGTCAAATATGGACATCTAGTGAAGTCATGTACAAATAGCATGTAAAGAATCGTACTAGTGCAAGCTAAATTCACAAAACTGTGTATCGTGGAGATCAAAATGTACGCTGAGATTAAAAATGACTGCAGTCCATACTATGAGTAACCTATTGAAGCAGAGTGATATTGAAAGATGTGAGCCCATGGCATATTACCCCCCTTCTGCATTCTGAATAAACAGATGCTTACAATCCCCATAGTAATCTCTTTAGCTTATATAGAACATCGCCATGGTAGGTATGGCAAATAGATTTAACTAACACTTTTGTAATATTACTCACCATAAACTGCCGAAAAAAGCATTCTGTTCACCTGGATGTAGCGTTTTCAGTGGGAGAAACGTTTCTTCGCTCATCCAAGAGACTTCTTCAGTCTCAGCTGACTGCAGGTTCATAAAGTACTTACTTCAAAACCATGTTCTTATACACACAGACGCTCACACTTGCTTCATTGAGCATATACTCATACACTCCTATGAGGCCACCTCAACATACAGACTGGAGCAGGAAGCAAATCAGAAACCTTCCAATAAGTGGAAGACATCTAATTCCTCATTCTGCAACAAGAAAACACAAGCACACAGGTTGAACTGAAAAAATAGCTTTTACAAGCAGTCACAGATACATAGACTGATTTAGAAAAGTTTGGGTAATAAAAAGAGGGAGGAAAATGTCATGTCAGGAGACAGTTACTGGTGTGTCTGGTGGAGAGGAGAATGAAATTGGCGGTGAGTGTGGGAAAATCAAACACTAATATCAGCATCTTCTCTTGTGGACTCATAAGCAGGACTAGTTGTCCCGGAGCAGCTGGTGACAGTCTAGACAGGCTCTGTACAACAACAGTGCTCAAGCGGTGTTGTCTGCAATAAGTGATAGAGTGAGACAGAGGAAAACTGACAGTGACAGCAATAGTATGGATAGAGGAAGGAAGAGGAGGAAGAATGGGTAGACATGTTGAATCAGAAAACAAAGGAAGAGAAGTGGTATACAGCTAACCGCCAGAACTATTTACAGCGGTGGCGAGATTTGAGAAAGATGGGTGTGTGAAAAGATGGACCCAACAAAATTAACTGGAATTATCAGAGGACAATTGGGAGAAGTAAAAATGCACATTCTGAGTTATGGAAATTTACTAATAGGCAGTAAATCTGAAATGGAGGTAAAGAAGGGTAAAAAATGTAAAAAGGGAGGAACTGGTGGAAAATCTGCAAGTGGGAAACAAGTGACGTAAATGATGAAAATGCTGGGGAGAACATATAAAAAAAAGGGACTGCAGCTATGCTTCGAGGAGCAGGAGCTATAATTTTGATATGACAAAACTGCTTATATGTACAGAGAATTTGCACCAAAGCACATTAGATGTTTTAGCTGTTACAGTTTTTTCTGATTGCTTGAGCACATTTTTTGTAACTATTGGCTATTTTTGCAAAACTCTACACACAAATAAGAAAACCTGTCACCCAATTATCAAAACATTGTAGTTCTCTTGCAAAAGCGAACACAGCTAGATTAACTCTTCACACCTTCGTAAAAATGGTGTTTTCGTATCAAACGTACACACAACCCATCATCTACTAAGCACACAATGCGCCACCTGCACACTGATGGTATGAATACAAAACACATCTGGCTTTTGCTTTCTCTGTGTACAGATGTCAATTTGAGGTCACACTGTTGTCATAGTGTCATGTAAACATACAAGGATCCAAACTTCAAGTATTGGTGTTTATTCACACTCATCAAAACTGAGACAAAGTCAGAACACAAAATAGGAATTTCACAAAAAAAGGGGAAAAAAAGACAATCAGCCTACATCGTGTCGTCTTTCTGGGTCCGGCCACAAAATTTCGTCCACATGGCATGCGATATCCTCCAGTCCAAGGCACCGAGCCTGACATGATGCCTGGTCAATATCTCCACATGCCTCCTCCATTGCCTGTAAAAGGGCTACCTGTTGATGAGGATGACGGTCGTACACTTTCCAGCGCCAGGCAGAGAAGAACTCCTCGATGGGATTTAAGAATGGAGAGTATGAAGCCATGAAGGATGGGTGGTCTGTAAACCAGTTGCGGACCAAAGCAGCCCTATGGAAACTAACATTGTCCCATATGATGACATATCGGGTCTGCTCTGGTCTCTGAACAGTGAGCATGTCATGCAAGGTGTCCAGGAATGCAATATGTGTGCAGTGTTGTATGGGCCTATGGTTGCATGATGGTGAACAACACCATTTTGGCTTATAGCTGCACACATGGTTATGTTACCACCACGTTGTCCTGGGACATTGATGATGGCACGGTGTCCAATAATGTTCCTGCCACGTCTCCTGGTTTTACTGAGGTTAAAACTGGCCTCATCCACAAAAAGTAGCTCATGTCCCATTGCATCTGCTTCTAGTTCCATCACTCTCTGGACAAAACAAATGCAACACATCAGGCCCATGCACAGCACTACAGTATGCACTTCCACATTCAGAACCAATGACACTAGCTTACCTGCACATCGTCATATCGCAGTTGCTTTACACGTTCTGTGTTTCTCTCGAAAGGAACTCTGTAAATTTGCTTCATTCTTGTTCTGTGGCGCGCAAGTACACGACTTTGAAAAGATGGTGTCATTATCAATTATGCGCTGCTGTATTTCGCGCAGTCTTATTGCATTATTGGCAATCACCATGTTCACTATATGGGTCTCTTGCTCTGGAGTGAACATTCTTCCTCTGCCCCCAACATCTGGACATCTAGCAATTCTGTAAAGTAACAATTTCAGTATTTTTGCATGTATGGTACTGTTGTGTTTCTCATTAGAGTATGGCAGTGCTACAAAGTACTTACCGATTCTCATTTCGAAATGTCCTAATGATGCCTGCCACAGTGTAGTGGCTCAGTTTAGGCTGAACCCGTTGGCCAGCTTCCCTCAGGGTCATCCCATGGTTGGTGACATGGTCCACTATTGTAGCTCTGATGTCATCAGTTATTCTGTTTCTTACTCTTCTTACCCTTCCTCTTTCCCCTCCTCGTCCTCTTCTTGCTCCTCCACATCCTCTTCCTCCAACTTCTTCACCTCCACGTCCTCTTCTTGCTCCTCCACATCCTCTTCCTCCAACTTCTTCACCTCCACGTCCTCTCCCTCGGCCTCCTCTGATTCTCACTCTTCTCACTCTTGCTGCTCCTTCCATTGTACTCCACATAGACAGCTTACCTGTGGCCTGTTTATAGTGCTTAGGCTGATTGCAAAGTGAACTAATTATCTAAAACAGTTTTCACATGTGAAAGTGTGCCAGACAGTTGGCAAAATAGTGTTAATGACAGCCATACATGTGTGTAATTTTGCTAGGAGTGTGTTGGAAATTTGGTAATTGAGTGTAAGCAGTGAGTTGTGTTTACAGTTCTGCAAAAAGAGTGTTGTGCAGTGAATTGTGCCTACAGTTTTGCAAAGTGTGTGTTACAAAATGGCAAACTGAGTGCAAAGTAGTGTTTGTGCTTTTAGTTTTGCAAACTCAGTGAGTGGTTTTGCTATAAGTATTAATAGTTTTAGAAATTGTGCTATAAGAATCACAGTTAGGGTTTAAGCATTCAGAAAAAACTAAGAATTCAGACAGGTGTATATAAAAGGAATCACAGGTGAGCTCATTGTGGAGGGGACAATAGAAATGGCAAGTGTGCAGCAGGAGTTACTACAGAATCCTGCAGCCACAGAGGAAGCCACAATGTAGCATTTTGGGGTTGCAAAGCAGTGAAAAGAGAGACAGAAGTACAGAAAATTAGAATTAAATTTACAAAGAAATTAAATAAAACTAGTGATAAATGCAACATATGGAATGTTGCATTTATCACTAGGCATCCTGGGTTAAATCAATTTGGAATTCGTTCTATATAACTATGCGACAGTTTACAGGGAGAGAGAAGAAGGAGGAGGATGTGCCACGTTTCTTAAGCAAGGCATCCCATATAGAATACTCATATAGAATAGGGGAGTGAAAAATGAGCAAGAATATGTTGTTAAAATCTGGGCTGAAAGAATATGTGATAATAAATTATTATAAGCCAGGTGGGTGGCTGTAGCTCAGGTGGTGGTGAGTATCCTTGGGCAAGATACTAACCCTAGCATGTTGTTCGTCTCCGAATGTGTGTGGATGTTAGTTAGGAAGCACTTAGAAACAGAAAAAAGTGCTGCTGTGAATGGGTGAATTGTGTAAAGCCCTTTGCGTGCTTAACATAGAGTAGAAAAGCGCTTTATAAGTACCATTTACCAAAACACTTGCACTCAAAACGTTGAAAAAAAAAAAATCCAGAGAAACAACAAAAACACGTTATGGTGGGGTTTACATTCATATTTTACATTAAAAATGGTTGACCTGCCTTGTTTATGGTCACTTTTCAGCACAGCCGTGTGACTTTACAGTTTTCATTTTGGAACACAGCATTAACACTCAATCATCCGCCACAATGAATATGAGGAAGAGAGGAGAAGATTAGTGACTTTATTTGAGAACACCAAACAAAGCATTAAACTGTGGAATCTGTTAGTACAGTAGGCACTCTTTAATTTGATTCTGTTTGAACTAGGGGATTAATGGTGGTGGCGGTAATGCACCTGTAAGTTGGGTGTGCCTACCGCATTTAAACTAGTAGTAGTTGAAGAAGAAGAGGATTACCACGGAGTTCAATGTAGCTGCGCAAGCAAACGGCAAAAACACTCTAAATCTCAATTCGGGTCTACTTCGACACGTCGAGACACATCTCGAGGTACAAAGCTTTTATTCTATATATAAGTTTGTCTCATTCTAGCATGTATTTACCTTCCGTAAAAGTTAGTGAAATATTCAGGCAGCCGGCTTTTAACTCGAGTCATGACCGTGGAAAAGTTTTGTCCCTGGTCGGTCGGGCGATTACTGTTCTTAACTCACGTATTCTTTGATTTAAATGAATTGAGCTAACGTTTTTAAATGATATTAAAGAGTACCTTGGCAGAGGTATCTCATAGTCACAGGTCGTCGTAAATTTTGTTTTTTTGGAGGGGGGTTATAAAAAGTGAGTAAGGCGGTGTTTTGTTAGCATTTCCTGTAAGGTATGAATGGATTGGAACGATTAGAATCACTTGCTTGTTTCTGTTTCTTTTTCAAGCTGTTTCGAACCCGTGTTGCGACCTGTTAACAACAACAACAGAGTTCACAAAATAATCGATTGGGCGGAACCTAGAAGAACGTATACACAATTGAACGTCACTTGAATATTGTCTTGAAAAGAAAATAAATTTTTAATTGAAACATGTAAACAAACAGTCAATTCTATAGCTCTGCGGGGTTTTTCCATGTCATTTTTTGTCTCTTATGTTAAGCAAATTTGTTCCTTAGGGAAAAAAACAAAAAACTGAGTTACTAGCATAAAAAAGTACAAGAGTATACATATTACAAGGAACAGCTCTTAATACTACCATCAAATAGGGAAAAGCACTGGGGGATGACTTCTCAATACATCAGAATCAGAGAAACTTTACTAATTCCAGAGAGTATTTGAGCAGCACACATACATACATTGCAGTGAAGTATGTTTAGTCTGGTTCAGTCTGTGTTGGTCTGACCCAAGTTGATGAACTAAAGACTCTCATGGCACCAGAAATTTAAATAAAGCAAAAAAAGGAAAAAAAATTCATAGTTTATTCCTAAGCTTACAACTATTACACATGCATAATGACAGTTGATTGTAAGTGCTAGTTTCAATCATTGGACCATGAAGTCAGGTTCATGATAACTAGATGAAAATCAACCACAGTATACCACAATTTGCTGATGAACTCTCTAACTCTGTGGATACATCAAGTTCACCAGGGAGGATATGAAAAATGGCAGGCTGGCTTTGTTGTTCTGCAAAATTTTCCGGAGGACATTTGAAAGTCACTGTGTATCGTAAACATACAGATTAGTATTTAAGGTTTGTATTAGTTTTAGTTGTATTATTATTATTACCTTTTTGCATCTTGGAGCAAAGGAAAGGGGATTTAAAGATTAAAATATCAGAATTTCCTAATGCAGGACATTATCCAGTCATTTGATTTAAACTGCAGGAATGTCTTAAAGACATAAAGACCTGGATGGCCGCTAACTTTCTGCTTCTTAATTCAGATCAAACTGAGGTTATTTTACTCGGCCCTGAAAATCTTAGAAATATGGTATCTAAGCAGATTCTTACTCTGGATGGCATTACCTTGGCCTCCAGTAATGCTGTGAGGAACCTTGGAGTCATTTTTGACCAGGACATGTCCTTCAATGCACATATTAAACAAATATGTAAGACTGCTTTCTTCCATTTGCGCAACATCTCTAAAATTAGAAATATCCTGTCTCAGAGTGATGCTGAAAAACTAGTTCATGCATTTATTACTTCCAGGCTGGACTACTGTAATTCACTATTATCAGGATGTCCTAAAAACTCGCTGAAAAGCCTTCAGCTGATCCAAAATGCTGCAGCAAGAGTCCTGACAGGGACTAGAAAGAGAGAGCAGATTTCTCCTGTTTTGGCTTCCCTTCATTGGCTTCCTGTTAAATCCAGAATTGAATTCAAAATCCTGCTCCTCACATACAAGGTCTTAAATAATCAGGCCCCATCTTCGAAACCCAAATCAGAAAAAGTTGGGACAGTATGGAAAATGCAAATTAAAAAAAGAAAGGAGTGATTTCTAAATTTACTTTGACTTATGTTATTGCAGACAATATGAACACAAAATATTTCATGTTTTGTCTGGTCAACTTTATTTCATTTGTAAATAGACATCCTTTGCTGTCATTCAGACCTGCAACATATTCCAAAAAAGGTTGGGACAGGAGCAATGTAGGGCTAGTAATCAGGTGAATTTGTTAAATAATGATGTGATTTGAAACACATGATGTCAACAGATGATTGTAATTATGATTTGGTACAAAAAATTTAAAATAGTTTTTACAGATTTCAATAATTTTCAAAAAAATTAATGTTCCTCAAATAAAGATGGGAAGAGATTTGGATATTTGACCTTCAACATAATTAAAAGATTGAAGGAATCTGGAGGAATTTCAATGCGTAAAAGACAAGGGTGCAAGTCTAAACCAAGATAGCGGCCGACGGCCCCGCCCCTCCCTGAGCCTGGTTCTGCCGGAGGTTTCTTCCTGTTAAAAGGGAGTTTTTCCTTCCCACTGTCGCCAAAGTGCTTGCTCATAGGGGGTCATATGATTGTTGGGTTCTTCTCTGTATGTATTATTGTAGGGTGTACCTTACAATATAAAGTGCCTTGAGGCGACTGTTGTGATTTGGTGCTATATAACTGCAGTTGAATTGAACTATTTCACACAGGGCCATGTAGGTTTGGATTTTTTCCCCTTAATAATAAACACCTTCATTTAGAAACTGCATTTTATGTTTACTTGTATCATCTTTTTCTAATATTTAAATTTGTTTGATGAAACATTTAAGTGTGACAAACATACATAAAAAGAGGAAATTACGGGGTCAAACACTTTTTCACTCCATTGTAGCTTATTTTTTGAGGATTTTATAACATGACTTAAGAATTTTTTTTTATTTATTTATTTTTTGTAAACTGTAGTGATGTCAGACTCTGAAGGACGCCGCTCATCTGTGTCCTCCATCTCTTTGATTGAGATTAAGAGTGAGACTCATTTAGTGCTCCAAGCTTTTCTACATCGCTCCCTTTTGATCCCTCTGAAAGAGAGGCCTGGGAGGGTAGGAGGGGCCTACAATGATCACCACAAGTACAGGTAATATAACTCACTACTATTCTATTTTGTGCTTTTTTGTTGTCTTTTTTTTTTTGTTTTTTAAATTGTAGCTCAAGACACAACATTCTGGATAATAGCTCACTGACTCGTGCCATTTGTGACCTTTACCAGTTAGTAGCAATGATTAAAGGGTAGATGGTGCACACCGTGCTTTTTCATAATTTTAGGACTTACATTTTAATCAATCTAAAGGTTTAAGTAAGTAATTATTTTAAATATAGTAATTAAATATTTGCAATATTATTTATGTGACCATTTATTTTTAATGAATTGTCTTCTTTATGTTGAATTGTCTTTTTTTCCCATGCTAGTTCCAACCCAAAATCAAAAACAAAGGATGAGCGGAATTCTCAGGTTGTCACTTCAGGAGATGAAAAAAGGACTGGATTCAAAGACCTCATAAAGCAACTGCCTCATCGTAATGGCACACAACGTCCTGCCAAAGACCCTGAAGGCTCACTGGGCAGGAAGAGCAAGACAAAACCAGCACACCTCAAAGACCAAAGCGAAGTAAGTGTGTTGTATTGTTTTGAGCTGGAACAGATGAAAGACCGTGAGTGATGTTGGACCCAAACCTGCTAGTGTCTACATGGTATTGTTCCTGGCTATATACAGGATGTCAGAGGTGTACATGCTATTTGTTGCAACTATAACATTAATAAGATTGGTAACACTTTGTAATATGGCCCTCAACTAAGGGCACAAGTAATAAAATGGAATTTCAATATATTTTATTTGAAATTACAATGTAATTATTTAACTAAAATTTAATAGTTTAAATACTTCAACTGTTTCATCAGGATGACACTATACCCCCCTCCTCTACATCAGAAGAGGATGAAAGTGAAAAGAAACCAAAGAAAAAGCTCAGCCAAAAAAAGATCAAACAGAAGCTCTCCAAGATCTTCAGTTTAAGGTTACAGAAGGATAAGGACAAACAGGAGCGTCCGTCTCATCCTCAGCGACCTGACACATTACCAATTAACAAAAAACTGGAGCCTAGACCAAATGTCATCTCTCCCAGTAAGCTCTCTGACTATGTTACATTTTCCAAAAGAAGAAATATCAGTTGTATTTAATCACACGGACACACAAAATTCGCTCGTCTTGTGTACATTTATAATATTAAAGATGAATACATTTATGCAATTTTTATACATCTAAATGTAATTTTCACGTGTTGCATTGTGAACTATCGCATGCCCATTGATGTCAGCAATACTTCCTGACCATTTAATTTAGTAGGGCAAGGATTTTTTTCTGTTACAGCACCTTTTCATGTGACTTTTACTCAGGAACCTCTTCTTGCTTTTTGCTAAAGAATTTTATTTGATGATCTTGTTGATAAAGATAATCTACGAAAGGTTCTTGCACTCAAAGGAGGCAACCTCTCTGGTACAACTTTTATTTTGATCTTAATATTTAAGATCACTAAGAACAGATAATTCATGTGACAAGTGGAAGTCAATTAGAAAAATTAAGCCAGTTCTAAGAGATACATTTTGAAACAGGATTTAAAAATGAAGAGATGGTCGATGTTAGGAGCAGATCAAGATTCTATCATATTTTAACCTTCTTTACCTCCATTTATTATCATATTCATATACTCTATAGCAGTCAAACGAGGAGAACGTAGGTTTTACCACTGTTTAATTTGAGAAGGTTGCAGCAGAACTAGGGCTGTCATCTCGGTTACTTTCACGGGGATAACAATAAAACTGATATTACATTTACAGAAGATATGACCAACACGAATTAGATGATGAATAAAAGACGGCCCAGTACCCGTCACTGGGGGACTTCAATGGTAACTGAAAATGGATGAGATTGAAATGTTTTCGTTGAATGAACTGAGTGAGGTGGGAGAGATGAGATTTAAATTAGTTTGAAGGGTTTCTCAGTGACTCGAATAGAAGCTAGTCTGAGAAGAAGAATGCTGCAATGAGCTATAGTGTCAAAGGCAGCACTCACACTGAGGAGGAAGACGGTGGTTAATAAACCAGAGTCAGCCATTGCTTTCTTGGAAGATACTAGTGAACATATTTCTCCTGCAACATACTCAAATTAAACACATGACTGCATTTGAGTGGCAAAAGTCCTTTTATTGTTCATGGATATTTCATATACATTTGTCCATACAGATCATCCTCCTGAGTTCTACAGTGATGTGGCAGAGAAGCTGGAAAAGATTGCTCAGAAGTCTACCAGTATAAAGAGAAATAGTCCCAAAACACAGCCACCAACAGGTAATTGCATGCACAGCCACGCACATATATTAATTCAGTTTAAAATGGTAGATTGACAGAACATAGTAAAGTAACGAATAAAGTAAAATAAGTAAGTAAAATGTATTTATAAAGCAGATTTACGGTGTTTTCACACTTGCAAGGGCCTATAGATGTGCTTTATATGGTAGCAACTAGCCACAAAATGAACATAAATTTTTCATGTTCTTCAATAGTGCAGAACACAGCACCTTCTTTCTGTTTTACTTTATTCACTTTTGCTACCACCCCAGATACATCAAGCCAATAAGTGGGCTGAATATTTCCACAAGGTTTGCAGTGATATATTTTAGTTCACTTGGATTTTTCTCTGTGTTTAAAGAAACCAAATCACAGGGAAAAGCTACAAGTTTACAAACTCCTCAACTGATTCGGAGCAGAGTAAACAAACTGCAGTGGTGGGAAAAACTGTTTGATTTCCTGCTTTTTTTTTTTTTGTATGTGTGCCACACTTAAATGTTTCAGATCACCACCCCACTCCTTTATAACACCAAGAAGGGAAAGCTGAGTTCAGTTTCTCTAGCCAATCAATCAAGAAATCATTTAAATACATAAAATAACAGGCCTTCACCAATAATCAAGCACGTCAAAAATGACAACAACTGCCAGAGGGCAGGAGGGGATGCATGAGTTAGACATACAGCAAATGAGACATTAGTTTGCTAACAAGGGAATGTTAACTGGGACAAAGGCGGGTTTTGAGTCTAGACTCAGAAGCAAAGATGTGGGTCCTTTTTGTTCCATTTCAATACACATGGAGCAGTGACCACAAAGGCCCCATCACGTTTTTGTTTGAGGCATCAACTTGTATGTAATGAGCTTTGACCCGACAACAGATCCGAGACATGTAGGAGCTAAATCAGTGATATAAGCTGGCCCCTGCCCATTAAGAGTCTTAAAAATAATGAGTGAGCTCTTAAAATGAATTCTAATATGGCAAGGACAAGACTGGAATGATGTGCCCATATTTGTTTGTGCCAGTCAGCAGTCTTGCTGAAAGGACAAAAGATTTCAAAGCTGGTTTTTGACAACAGAGCAAATTTGTTTGTCAGAGTAAAGCTCTGACAAACAAAATTATATTTTGCAAGAGATGTAAAATATATGATAAAATAATCTAACATGCTGGCAAAGGAGCTCGTAGATTTCCATGGACAAAAGATGATGAAAATCAGTTTTGTTCTTGTTCAAGTGGACGAAATTGTTAGTCATCCAGCCTTTTAATATATATTTTAGTGGAAGATATAACTCAGTCATCAGTGTACAAATGAAAGGAGATGTTATCCTCTAATAATATTACCAAGTGGAAACAGATCCAAACAGAAGAAGATTAATCCTGAGATGAAACACAGAGGGAGCTGACAAGTAAAGGGAGCAGAGGAAGAGAAAAACTGACCAAACTCTTCTTAAGTACCCTTAATTACAAGCCAGTCTGCAAGGGGTGCCAAAAAATGTTTTTATCCACAGAATAAAATGCATCACTGAGGTACTGTATATATCACTTTAATCTAATGTGACTGGTAAACTGGTAAACTACTGGTCACTGTCAGCAAAACTGTTTCAGTACTATGAAAGGCTTTGATGCCCATCTAAAATGCTTCCAGAAAGGCAGCATTTGTCACATGGTAGTTTAGAGCAAGGATCATTTTTGGTCACTTTGCATCCAAGTTTTGTTTAAGTATTTTTATTTTATTTTATTTATTTATTTGACCTGGACTACAGCATGCTTAAAATATGCATCAATATTTTCCAAGGTTAGGCATATTGTTAGGTATTAATTATAACTTGGAGACTAGGACTGAGTGTATCAAATTAATTACCCATGCTGTAACACTGGAAACATCATAGAAGGGGCTCATGTGAAATGATACATGAAAAAGTATTTACCCCTTGCCTGATTTTGGTTGTTTGCATATGATTGTGTCCAAAAAATAAATATAAAATATAGTCATTAATTTATTATTTCATTTATGGGGAAAAAAGCTGTCCAAATCTCCTTGGCACTATTAGAAACCTCCCCCCGTGTCAACTCATGAATTAACTGTGATTAACCATGTTTTTGGAAATGGTGAGTTTAATTTCACTAGCCACACCCAGAACTTATTAATTACTGCCAGACCTGGTAAATCAAGAAATTACTTAAATAGAACCTGATAAGATAAAACCAGCACATCATTCCATAATAAAAAGAAACTGAAGAACAAATGTCACTGACATCAGAATAGGTTACAAATCTTCAGTAAAGCTGATGTTTCTTTCTCAGCAGTATGTGATAAAGAAACAATAGTGCAGGAACTTGTCAAGGTGCTCTCTTCGGAAGGAGATTCTATCAATACTGTGGTAAGTAGTGGTTCATTATACTGTCTGTAAAGGTCCTTTATTCATTTGTCAAATGTTGACTGCTCTTTGTTTTGGGAATAATAATAATAACAACGAATTAATCAGTTCAGATAAATATAGAGCTGAAGATGGTGTAAATTTTCCTCATGTGTTTGCGTGTGCACTCATAGCAAATGTACATCATTTAACAGATCCAATCAGACCCTTTTCTTCGCTCCAGTTTGACCCGTCTTTCATATGCATCATTTTCCAAACTCCTGGATGCTGTGAGCAGCAGTCAGGTAGCTGAAACTCTTTCTCAGCAACCAACAGCCAGTCCTACACTGCAACGGATGGCTGTCAGCATGGAGGTATCACGGCGAATAGTGACAGCCACGGGAGCTCAGCGGATGCAAGGCTATGCAGAGTGCTACATGGAGAACTTCGTCCCATGGCTAAAGAGCCATGGAGGATGGGTAAGTGATTTCATTTTTGCATTGACTGTGATTATGTTTTTTACAGACGGGCCTTCAGTGGCTGTTATGAACTCTAATTTTTCCTCTGTATAATTAATCATACAGACTTTTTCATGTGCAGGAGAATGCAGTAGCTTTGGATGAGCATCTAGAATATGACTGAGCAGTGTTGTTTTTTGTTTTTCTCCTCAACTAAACACCAACTACTGGACCTGACAGGAAAGTGACGAGGAATAGAGAAACCTTCTCTGCTTTAATATGTGGCTTACTTTTTCTTCCATGGCCTTGTGTAAACGCTCAGTAATTCTTGAAGCCTTTTGAATTCTGCTGACATTAGAAAGTCTCTCCAGGTTTTTGATTTGCACAAGTCATTTGTTGTTACTATTATAGATTGTTTTATAAAAAAGACCCGTCAGTTAAATTGAGAATACCTCTAACATCAGTTTCTGTTCTGTCAATTTTTGCCTTCTTCCTTTCTGTTCAGTAAATTGGTAAAAACTCCTACTTGTTTACTTGTTTCTGTGTCCTTAAGACTGAGTCTTAGTATTTTTAAAAGGATACAGAAAAACAAGCTAGGCAAATTTTCCCTAAACACTTTATTTGTATTAAAAACAGTAAATACCACCACCCACCCTGTACCCATTTAAGACTGAATCTCACTGAAAAATCTAATTAACAATCACCCTTAAACTTTAGTTTCACAATTAACCAGTGAGCTAAAGAAGACCGAGAGCAAGATTTTATGTCTTC
Organism: Oreochromis grahami; assembly: GCA_029532605.1. Classification (NCBI taxonomy): domain Eukaryota; kingdom Metazoa; phylum Chordata; class Actinopteri; order Cichliformes; family Cichlidae; genus Oreochromis; species Oreochromis grahami. The sequence goes on from JAQSNX010004300.1 coordinate 62,203, forward strand.
TTTTCTCAATTTCCAAATATTCACATTTGCATTTTAGTCAAAATTTTGATTTGTTAGTTCCTGCACTGCATGTCTCACTGCTGGTATCATTCTTTCTGTGGATCTAATTTACATGGAATCACAAGATGTGGATTTGTGTATGTTAGCAAAAGCTATACAGAGAGGGTATAATGTTCAGAGACTGATATTTCTATTGCTATTGTTTGATTGACAGGTCTTTAATCCACAAAAAGATAAACGCTAAAGTTTTTGATGGGTTTTTTTTTTTTTTTTGCTATTTTTTTCAGTTTGTTTAATTTTTAATTGAGTAGGCACAGCCTGTGTTTTTGCATGATCCAAAGTCTTTTTGTATGTCTATTTTCTATTTGAGTAGGAACATTTAAACGCCTCCTGTCTGTAAGTTATGAGGAAAGATTCTACATGTTTGAATTGCACTAGGTGTAATAGGGACTGTCCCTTTTTGTTGTTGTTTGTTTGTTTTGTTTGGTTTCACACCAAGATGATCCTGGGTTCAAACCCACCAGGAGGAGCCTTTCTGTGTGGAGCATATTCTCACTGTGCTCATCTGTTCTCTCCGGGTAATCTGGGCTTCCTCAGCCACAGTTGTGAATCTGTCTCTCGATATAACTAAAATGTGTGTGTGTGTATAGTATTTTATTATTTTTATTGCAAATAATAACCATTTCTTGTTGAAAGTGGACAAATTCCTTAGGGATGTAAGTATTAACATGAATGAACAGGACATAATGTATTATTCAACCTAAAACCTCAGTAAAGCCACAGTCATACAGGCCTAAGTGAATGATCAGCAATCCCAAATTATTTTATTGTTCTGCTAAATAACTAAAATTAAAAATGAAAAAAAAAAAAATCATTCACTACCTAACTAGCATTTACTGATTCCAAGTACAATTCTCCCAGACCTGTGTGACAAAAAACTGAAACCTCATGTAAATTTCTCTGTTCTGTTACAGTGTAAATTAAATACAGCTTAGTATGTATGTAATTGTGAGTTTACCTTTTATGTTTTTATTTTTTTTTTTTTTTTTTTGGGGGGGGCAGAGGCACTTTACATTATTTTGACATGAAACATCCATCTCTGTACTCTTAAGGTTTTAATAGTTCACTGTTTTTTGTTAATTAATTGCACCAATTTACGAGCAAAACACTTATATAAAGGGCGATCGTGGCTCAAGAGTTGTCAGTTCGCCTTGTAATCGGAAGGTTGCCGGTTCGAGCCCCGGCTCGGACAGTCTCGGTTGTTGTGTCCTTGGGCAAGACACTTCACCCGTTGCCTACTGGTGGTGGTCAGAGGGCCCGGTGGTGCCAGTGTCCGGCAGCCTCGCCTCTGTCAGTGCGCCCCAGGGTGGCTGTGGCTACAACGTAGCTGCCATCACCAGTGTGTGAATGTGTGGATGACTGAATGTAGTGTAAAGCGCTTTGGGGTCCTTAGGGACTAGTAAAGTGCTATATAAATACAGGATGTAATGTCTAAGGGGTAAATTACTGGTTTTATGTGAAGTCCTTTCTGTGTGGAGTTTGCATGGGTTGTTCTCTCCGGGTACTTCGGCTTCCTCCCACAGCCCAAAGACATGGAGCGATCAAGTGAGAGGGAACAGATGGATGGGGTTGAAACTGAGCTGCACATCTTACAAGGAATCACATGAATCAAGTCTTCATGTACTTTATCTCACTTTCTGCTAGTCTCACAAAGCTTACTCAGTTTGTTGCTCAAACTTTTGTCAAATAGGACTTTTTTTTTTTTTTTTTTTTTACTGTTTTTCATTTTTAGGTGAACTTACTGTCTTAACATTAGAGTAATGTTGAGTATGTTGACACTGTCTCAACATACTCAAATTCTTGTGCATGTTGTGACCTTTAAGCAGGGTGGATATCAGTGATCCTCACATCTAATAAACTTTACCAGTACTACCTATGCCTGTGTCTGTACTTTAAATTTTGCCCTGTATCAGTTAGAATATATAGGCTATAAAGGAATACCAAGAGTTACATTCTGAGTGACTATGAGGATATTTGAAAATTGTTGCGGTAAAATAAGTGAAGCAGATGTATATCGAGTTTTTACATTTTACAGGATAGAAATTTAGAATTAAACGTCAAATAAAAATCTCTTTTCCAGGGTCCATGTGTCAAATTATTTTCTGTTACTACAGTGTTGGACTAAATACACAAACTGAACCAGCAGTTTGTGTATTTAGCCCCTAGCAATTTACCCCCTGAGCACGCCTGATCTCGGAAGCTAAGCAGTGTTGGGCTTGGTTAGTACTTGGATGGGAGACTGCCTGGGAATACCAGGTGCTGTAAGCTTATGGGGTGGCTGTAGCTCAGGAGGTAGAGCAGGTCATCTGCTGATCGGAAGGTCGGTAGTTTGATTCCTGGCTTCGCCAGTCTGCATGCCACATTTCCTTGGGCAAGATACTAACCGCCACTTGCTCTCCAATGCATCCATCGGAGTATGAGTTAAAGCACTGACAAAACATAGAGGGTGCTGGTGTGTATGGGTGAATGTGGCGTGTTATATACAGCGCTTTGAGTACTGCAGGACAGTAGAAAAGCGCTATATAAGAAGCAGTCCATTAAGAGTGCTCCTCTGTGCTTTTTTACATCTTAGATATATGACATCCAAAGACTAAAAATATAGTATATACTAAAAAAATATTTGTCAAATTGTATCTACAATCAAGGAAATGATAGTCATTAGTAGGTTAATTAATACATACCAGTTAACAGATGTCTTTGTACAGCATGGTGTGGAAGAACTAAGTAAATCGGTGTTAACAGTAATAAAAAGGGACATAATGTAATGACTGAAAATCTGAACCGAAATGAATCAGTGAAATGTTCCAGGCTGGATTATGGATTTTAGAAATTCAGTTCAGGAGTTTGATAGGCGTCACATGACATCTGTTGAACAGCTTTTCTGCAGTTAGTCCAAGTGTTTCTCAGCCGAAAGAATTTGACAATACATGAGCATGGAGAACACCAGGGCCAAAATCTGACAAAACGAGAGGAGACGTACAGGTCATTAATTAACAAGTCATTAACGCCACATATGACAGGAACTACACAGAAATGCACCAACTATGCACTCAGACTCCAGGTGGACTAGGATGTTGTATAATAAGAACTACTTGTCTGCACTGTCCTCAGCTGCCTATGTTCACATCCAGAGTATAAGTGAATGCAAGTGATTTCTACCAGTTAAAAGCAATCAGCATGAATAACTGAATCCAGAAATTCAGGCTAAATACAAGTATTCCTAATAGCTGATATATGAGCTAAGATTTTGGAATCTATACCACCTTTCATTGTAAATGTGCAAATAAGTGAGCTACAGCTTACAACACATAATTACCAAAAGATACGTTATTTCAAGTTTTATGAGCCTAAAAGGTAAGTAAACAGTTACTAAATTTAAATTTACATTTTGTTTATGGACAGTATGTATGTATAGTATGTAGAAAACATTAATATCGCCTACCTGCACAACACCAATACACACTCCAAACACCAGGACAGAGGTGATGTTTTTTATCAGCCACTTTCTTGCTTTCTGGTAGCATGGCTGCAAAGGACATGGGGAAACAGTTGAGGCAGAGTAGCTATAGATAGAAAGAAAAGCGAAGAAGAATGCCAGGGCTGTATTCCAGGATGCAGGTTTAGCTAGCAGCTCTGAGTTTCTAAACCCTGAGATGTGTGAAACTCCTGTTTTCTGCTCCAGAATGTTAACGTCAACTCTGAGTCAGTTATCAGGGTAAAAGACGCTATGTTAGATGCAAATTTGTTCACAGATTAGGATTCAGTCATTAAATATCAAACAACATGTTGGAAAGAATAGTGGCTGAATTCAGAAACTGAGTCTCAACATATTTTCCACTTAAAAATCGCCTAAATAGTCTCAGTTATTTGACAAGATCAACCAGAAGGTATCACAGGTTCTGTTATGGATCAGAACCTATGCTGACATTTGAACAGCAGGTCAAATCCAAACCGTGATCCGTTGTTAATTGAGGCAAGATTAGGCACAAATTCCGTTCAGCTCCAGGTAGACCCTGGTTATTGTAAGGTACACCCTACAATAATACATACAGAGAAAAACCCAGCAATCAATTTGGCGACAGTGGGAAGGAAAAACTCCCTTTTAACAGGAAGAAACCTCCAACAGAACCAGGCTCAGGGAGGGGCGGGGCCATCTGCTGCAACCGGTTGGGTGAGAGAAGGAAGACAGGATAAAGACATGCTGTGGAAGAGAGCCAGAGATTGATAACAGGTATGATTCAATACAGAGAGGTCTATTAACACATAGTGAGTGAGAAAGGTGACTGAAGAAGAAATACAAATAGATTTTGAATTCAATTCTGGATTTAACAGGAAACCAATGAAGTAAAGCCAATATAGGGGAAATATCAAGAGAAACCTAACGTTGTTCTTATTTTCTCCAATCAGTGATGAGTAGTAAGATGTTCTGGCTTTGTGGAGGGCTTTCTTATGAAGCAGCAAACTATTTCTCCAGGCTAAATGATGATCTTCTAAATTTGTGACACGCCATTTCCTCTTCCTTCCTTCCTTCCTCTCCAATTCCTATTTGAGGCTCTATTTTTCACAGGAGCTACAGTATCCAGAGTCGTACGTAGTGAGGAGGTAAAATTATTAAGAAGATAATCGACCTCTGTTGGAGCTGCTCTGCTCTGTGTTGGTACAGGGCATTGAAGATGATAACAGTGGGTGGATTATATTCTTAAACTTAAACAGTTTCTATGCCATATGTTAAAACAAGATCTAGAGCGTGATTAAAGTGGTGGGTGGGTTCTTTTATATTTTTAGAGAAGCCAGTTGAGTTTTCAATTACTTGAAAACTTTGAAGAATCTGCTATTCTTCCCGCAGAGGTCCAAGGGATCTTCCAGCAATTGTGACGTTTTTTCTGGAGAATTGCTTAGGGTGATTTCATATCTTTTGATCTTGAATCTGGAACCTAAGCTGGAGCGACGCTGGTTAGATCTACCACATTATAGTGATATAAGTGAACCAACTTTGTAGTTGACCACAGAAAACCATGGGCCAACCCTAAAGTTACCTGGATAAGCCAAAATCTTTCTTCATAGCCTCAGGTTTAGTTCACAGAGTCTGTTACCCTGGTAGCTGACTCAGAGTTGAAGTCTACACAATTCCTGAAACATAAATCTGCAGTTTCCCTGAACTTGGAGTTACCAAACTAAGAGTTGTTAGCAAAACCTGCTCTGAAAAATGCAAAGACTTTAGTATGCAGTTGCTCAAGCAGTATGTGTGACACATGCATTTATTGATCTGTAGGGAAATTCTGTTTCATTTGAGAGGTTTATCCCCCCCCCCCAAAAAAAAAAAAAAAAATAAAAATAAAAAAAGCAACAAACCTCAGTCCATCCTTCAACACAGGTCTGTGTCCCAACTGAGCAACATGATAAGGGTAGCTTTCCCTGCAGCACATTATACCAGTCTGTTTTGTTGGTTACGCCACAGCACTTGAACTGGAAGAGCAGATGACAGGATGCAAAGAGGACAGTAATAACAAATATTTAATCTACATTTAACATTTACATGTGTAAACTCATGTAGATCCTTTTGACTTGACAGTTTTCTCTTGGGTTATTAGGGTGCCTATACTCTCGTCATGTACTCTCATCACTTATTTTAAATCTGAGTTTTTTTAATGTTCATAATTTGTGGCTGTAAAGTTCATTTAACTGACAAACGTCCACCACAAGGTGGCACTTTAAGGTTTAATTTGAAATGTGTTTTAGGATCATTTTATGACTTCTGAGGCAGAAATTGTTATTTTCATGTTTAAGTTAAAGGATTAAAATGAACTGAATCCTGTTTAGAAGATAGAATGCCGGTGTTCATAAGAAGCTGTACACCAAACTTAAAGGGAATTGTGGGACACTTTGAATAAAAGATATGCTTTGGGGGAAACAAGCGAAGATTTTAGGAGTAGAAAATGTTGAATTTCTTTTTGATTTCTAGAATAAGTGGTTATAATGTAGGCTTACACAAACAGATATTACATAGATTTATTTCTAGGGTAGAGGAGAGAGCTTCTTAAGAGGATGTTAAAAGTGTCGCTGACCCAAATGAATAACATTGAAAAATCATACGTAGAAATGATTTTTTTTTAAATACACATTGCGATTGTGCTCATTCAGAGTTGTTGCTTGGTCTACAGAGAGTCTTAAGCTTTGTTTGGCGCAATGTCCAGACAATCTATTGTGTAAGAGACTTAGAGCATAGAAGGCCGCACACACTTACAGACATATAGAATTGATAAACCTGTCAGGCCAAGGGCCTGAAGGTTCATTTAGCTTCTAACTGAATTTGAGCTTGCCTAGGAACAAGTGACAGAAAAGAGGAACTGAATAGGAGGTTCGCTTGTAATGAAACTGTGTGACGTGTAAAGTACCGAAATAACACCTTTAACACATGAAGCTCCACATGTGTCTTATATGGGGTTAATCCTAAAGGGGAGAAACTTGTTGATATAACTCGTGCCATTAACAAAAGAGGCCACTGTAGAAGTCAAATAAAGTTTATAGAGGAGCAAAATGAAATAAAAATGTTATATCAAGAACAGGTTATAACACAGGAAATGTGAGTTTTAAACTGAAGTGAGTGTTAACACACAGGAGTTGTTTCTAGGCAGCTTTTAGCTATGATAAAATTTATGCATGAGTAATTGCTTATATGCTTAAACTTAATTGATTAAAATGGTTGTTTTCTCTTTGATTCTTTAGTAGAACATCACCAAGAACAGTAGTTACTACTTCTAGATTTTGCCAAGTGCATCTTGGTCTATGGTTTTGTCAGGTTGGGCTTGCGTTTGGACTGCACCAAGCTGGAGTCTGTATGGCAGACTGTGGTGCGAAATTGCTTCATACAGTCCTTGGCAAATATGACTGTAATGTGTTGAGACTTTATTGTGTCAATACTTTAAAAATTGTAAGGCAATATTTAACAAGACTATGCATGTGTTTGTAGCTGTTGTTGGTGATCAGTACCTTCCACGCGGGCTAGAAACCTCCATGAACTAACATGTGTAACAAGACGCAGAGTCTGCAATCTCCAGTGTGTCCAAACATGAAGCTAGTGAAACTGTAGTGTAAGTGCCTGCAGTCATTTTACAATCAGTTGGTGGTTTTGGCTTGGTATTAATTTGTTCCTTTGTTTGTTTTTGTCTGTACCCAGAGCCACTGTTGTATTTTCAGTGCATATGTTTTTATTGGATGTTTTGTGATTTTTCCTTTTTGTATCTTATCTGTATGCCAACGAAATGCCCTGTTATTGTGTCCTATGTGGCAACTAATTTCCCAGGCTACACAATATATCCGTTATTCTGTTGAAAAGAGGATTATTCCATTTTCATGTGCTGTTCAGTAAGAATGCTCACCATTTTCTGGACATTGTCCCAGGAATTCTTAAGGCCAGAATTTGATTCATACATCTTCATATCTTCCTTTAATTCTTTTTGTGCTTTTGAATCCAGCTGACAAAAAGACAGTGAAAGAAACAAAGATTTACAATGAATCATAAAAAAATCTATTGTATATATAATATATAATACATAATATAGACAGACTGGCGCCTCCATATATATATATATGGAGCCTATCCCAGCTGTCTTAGGGCGACAGGCCGCCAGTCTGTCGCAGGGCTAAGTATCTCACAAAAGTGAGTACACCCCTTACTTTGATATAATGTAAAGTAGTCAGTTTACAGATTGTATAACAGTGTAAGTTTGCTGTCCCCTCTAAATAACTCAACACACAGCCATTATGGCCTAATTGGCGATGGCAACAAAAGTGAGTACACCCCGAGGTGAAAATGTCCAAAAAAAATAACACCCCAGCTTGTGTCACTGAAGAATGTAGTTTGATTGATGACCCTAGCCTTGACCTTTTGACCCCTCCCCTCCCCCACAGGAAGTGTGTAATTTGATCCCTAAGCGTGACAAATTGCATCAGCAGCTTGTGTCAAAATTTGATTGATGACCCTAGCCTTGACCTTTTCACCCCTCCCCTCCCCCACAGGAAGTGTGTAATATGATCCATAATCGCGCCACCTGTTGTGAGAAAAAAATAAAAAAAAGTTTTTGTCCAAATTGTGCCCAATTAGCCATTTTCTCTTCCTGGTGTCATGTGACTCATTAGCGTTACGAGGTCTCAGGCACAAGCATGTCTCCAGACTTAAACCCTATTGAGCATCTGTGGGGCATCCTCAAATGGAAGGTGGAGGAGTGCAAAGTCTCTAACATCCACCAGCTCCATGATTTCATCATGGAGGAGTGGAAGAAGTTTCCAGTGGCACCCTGTGAAGCTCTAGTGAACTCCATGGCCAACAGAGTTAAGGCAGTGTTGGAAAATAATGGCGGCCACACAAAATATTGACACTTTGGGCACAGTTTGGACATTTTCACTTAGGGGTGTACTCACTTTTGTTGCTAGTGATTTAGACATAATTGGCTGCATGTTGAGTTTTTTTGAGGTGACACCAAATTTACACTGAGCGAGGAGGCTCTAAAAGACTGTTTTAACTCTACTGTGTGGGAGGTGCTTTGTAATGACCACGGGGAGGACAGTGACAGCCTTGTGACCTTCGTTACAGTCTACATTAACTTATCTAGGACCTTGTGTTGCTTCTCCAACAACAAACCATGGATTACCCGAGAAATAAAAGCCGTCCTCAAGCAGAAGAGGAGGGCCTTCAAATTTGGAGACAGGGAGGAGCTGAAGGGACTGATCAGTTCAGCTTCAGCAGAATAATGTTAGCGAAGTCTGGAGACGCCTTGAAACCATCTTGGGGCACAAAGATTAACACCATCTGCCCATGGGGGATGCGAGGTGGGCAAATGAACTGAATCATTTCTTTAACAGGTTTGATTACCAACTATACCCTCACACACACAATAATAACATGGACTGAACCACCACTTGCAACCACTAGCACTTTATATAACTACTGTAGAAATTATCCTCATATCTCACTGATCTAAACTGCACTACTGAAAATGCTGTATAGACAATCATTCTTTACAATACAATAATTATAGTTCTACAACTGTTTATTAATACTCACAATTGTATATCTACAATCTGTATAGTTTCATATTTCATATTTCTGTATAGTTGTAATATTTTTAACCATATTTATATCCTGTTCATAGCTTGTACACTCACTACAGCCTGTGCATACTTATAGTTATCGTTATCGTTGACAGCACCAAATTCCTGGGAGTCCACCTGGAGAAAGACCTCGGATGGTCCCTCAACACCAGCTCCCTGCACAAGAAAGCCCAACAGCGTCTCTTCTTTCTGAGAAGACTGAGAAAGGCCCAGCTTCCACCACCGATCCTGACCACCTTCTACAGAGGAACTATCGAGAGCATCCTGAGCAGCTGTATCACTGCCTGGTTTGGGAACTGTGCCATATCGGACCGCAAGACCCTACAGCGGATAGTGGGAACAGCAGAGAAGATCATCGGAGTCTCTCTCCCCTCTATTAAGGACATCTACACCACACGCTGCATTCGCAAAGCCACCAGCATTGTGGCTGATTGGACACACCCCTCTCACACACTCTTCACACTCCTGCCATCTGGAAAAAGGTACCGAAGCATTCGGGCACACACATCCAGACTGTGCAACAGCTTCTTTCCACAAGCCATCCGTCTCCTCAACAAAAAGGGACTGGACTGATACACACACACACACACACACACACACACACACACACACACACACACACACACACACACACACACACACACTCTATCACTCAGCTCAACTCAACTACCTCAAAGCATCAACCTGTAAATGCTCTTTTTGCACAATATTATTATGTTTACTCTCCAACACTACCTACATACCAAGTATGTTTACTGTTACCTTTGCACTACCTACCTAGTTAGATAGTTAGTTTTAGTTAGATAGTTAGTTTTTGTTCTTTGTTAATTAGGGCCCGAGCACCGAGAGTGCGAAGGCCCTATTGTATCTGCTCCGTTTCTTCTTCTTCTTCTTCTTCTTCTTCTTCTTCTTCTTCTTCTTCTTCTTATTATTATTATTATTATTATTATTATTATTATTATTATTATTATTATTATTATTATTCAGGCAAAAGGCTTTAACATGCTCGAAAACTCCTGGAATTTTGCACACATGCCAGGTCTGGTGAAAAATTTTGTATTTTAATGGTTTTACATATGAGCACTGGGAAATGGCTCTAGAGCGCCACCTATGCGCTGTTAAATGCAGCCTTACGACCACATCGTTTGGGCTACATCTATGAAATGTGGCACACATGTGTATCATGCAGAGACGAACAAAAAAGTCTGTGGGACCATTGACGCAAACCCAACAGGAAGTCCGCAATTTAGAAGTGAAGGTGACATTTTGGCTCTAATTTTTTTTTTTTTTTTTTAATGTTTCACTCATTTTATTTTATTTTGGTTTCACTGAAATATTTCAGATGCTTTGAACAAGAGTCAACTCCAGGATGAACTTCAAGGTAAGAGAAAAACACCACACCTAAATATTGTCAGAATATTTTAACTGAATTTTAATCTGTTTTTCTGTATAGACACAAAAACCAACCTGACTCAGTTACAGAGCAGTTATGATAAACTGAGTAAAAACCACAGTCAGCTACAGGAAGAAGTGAATAAGCTGAAGAAGATGACAGAAGGTAATAAAGTTTGAATAACTAATAGAAAACATCAGTGTTACACAGTGATAACCTGTGATGGGAATAACAGCGTTACTTTTTTCAGTAACGAGTAATCTAATTACTATTTTTTTTTTTTTCTTTTTTTAAACCTGTCCCGTTTGGTTCTTTTGCCATCAGAATTATTGTTTTGGCTCTAATTTTGCCATTTCCATGCCTCGAACTTTTGCGAACTCCTCATTGGAATTTCATCGTACAAGCTTCATATTTGGTCAGTGTCAACTACACACCTGGGCCATGTTAAATTGCGGAGCTTTTGAGTTTTCGGGTTACGGTGAGGCCGTGGCACCACGGCGAATTTCGATGACTCGCCATGAAAATCTTATTGCCTCTCGTTCTGTCATACATTGTCCGACCTTGACCAAAGTGGACACATATGATAAGGCTCCACCCCTGAACATATTTCAACTGCCATATTTGACATCAGGGACAGCGCCACCTAGTGGGAACAGGAAATGTCATGTTTTACACTTTGGGGTACAGTATTGTAATGGGTGACATCTGCAGCCTCAAATTTCTCCAAGAAAGCCTTAAGGAGTTGGTCTTGGGTTACAGAGAAAACTGTGAGTTTTCGCTGAAGGCTGTGACCCCAGCAGCATGGCAAACATTGAGGTCTCGCCATGAAGAAATAAATTAGTGTAACTCAATGAAATCCAATGTGATCAGTACCAGATTTTACAGGGATGATGTCAGACCCGCCCTGAACAGATTGATATGCCCATTGTCAGGAATACGTAGAGCGCCACCTAGTGGCACCAGGAAATGTCATGTCTTTCATTTTGTTGTACTGATTTTCACAGGTTCATCGTGGCCACCTCAAAAGCGGTGAATATCACCATCAGTCCCTCTTGATGCTTCAGTGAGAAAATTGTGACTATAAACTGAACGGCGCACCCTGGTGGCAACGCAGTTCACCATGAAAGATGAAGTGGCTTTTGAGGGGCTTGAAAAGTTTAAAAAGTCTTGAAATTTGGCGCACACCTCTAATGTGATGAGGGATTTCTTTTTATATGTTCATTTTCCTTGAACAGCGCAAAATGGCTCCACAGCGCCCCCTACAAAATTTCAAAACAACAGCCCCCGCTCTGTGTTTTATGTATGAGTTTGAAACCTGGCAAGCTTATTGGAGATATCAAGATGTACACAAAAGTCTCTTGGAGCAATATCCCAAATCCAACAGGAAGTCAGCCATTTTAAAATTAATGTGTAAATTTGGCGACATTTTCCCCTCTTTTCAGGCCTCATACTTTGACGAACTCCTCCAAGGGATTTCATTAGATTTACGTGATCTCCTGTGTGTTGAATCTAAAGACCTTTGTGATGTTAAATTGCGAAGCTTTTTACGTTCAGGGAAACGGGGTGGTCATGGCGACACGTGGAGTTTCACTCACTCGCCAAAAAGCCGTAACCTGCTGTCGCTCAAAAACACAATGTCCAATCTCTCCCAAAGGTCGCAGGCGTGATGAGACTCGAGCTCGGAAATGTTTGTTATGCCATTTGTCAGTAATGGTTAGAGCGCCACCTACTGGGACGACTATAATAATGGTTGAATGAGATGAAATTTGAGCTGGTGGTTAAATGCATGAATTCCATCAATGTGACATCAGATCGGAAGCGCTGGTTTTAGGTGTTGGGCTTGGCTCGACGCGCCGGGGGTGCGAGGGCCCTCATATCGCTGCTTGCAGCTTTAATTTATGTTGTAATTTATGTTAGGTCAGTTTGTCCTGTCTCTAGTTAGCTAGTTTAGTGTTTTTCTGTTAATTTATGTTGTAAATTTATTTATGTTGCATGTAGCACCTTGGCCCTGGAGGAACGTTGTTTCGCTTCACTGTGTACAAACTGTATATGGTCGAAGTGACAATAAAGCCAACTTGACTGACTTGACTTGATATTATTGCCAATTATTGGATGGATGCAAACTGCATTTCGTTGCCTTGCACTTGTGACATGAGTTGAATTCTATTCTATTCTATTCTATTATATTCTGTTCTATTCATCCAGGATGCAGTCTTCAACATCGGCTGCAGACTCACCCACCCCCACTGCTGCTGTTCCACCTTTGACACCTCAGACACTTCACACCTCCCCCACACACCCTGGTCACTACTCCCCACCCCCAACCACACATCCAACACACGTCTCCAGCATGTCTCTCACTCAACCATCTGCGTTAGAAGGCAACTGAGGAGGATTAAAGCCAGGAACGAAGTGGGTCCAGATGGCATCAGGTTGTCAGGTCCTGCACAGATCAACTGTCTGAGGTGATGAAGCACATCTTCAACCTGAGTCTGAGGCTGGGGAGAGTTCCACAGCTCTGGAAAACCAATTGTGTGGTACCAGTGCCAAAGACTCCATGTCCCAAGGACCTCAACAGCTACAGGCCGGTGGCTCTGACATCCCACCTGATGAAGACCCTGGAGCAGTTGGTCCTGGCTCAGCTTCGGCGCCTTGTGAGCTCATCACTGGACCCACTTCAGTTTGCCTACCAGCCTGGCATTGGAGCGGATGATGCCATCATTCACCTCCTACATCGTTCCCTCGCTCACCTGGAGACTGCTGGGAGCACTGTGAGAATCACGTTCTTTGATTTCTCCAGTGCCTTCAACACTATTCTTCCCTCGGTTCTGAAGGACAAGCTGGAGAACTCTGGAGTGGACCATCACCTCACTACCTGGATACTGGACTACCTCACCGACCGACCACAGTATGTGAGGACTCAGGGCTGTGTGTCGGACAGGGTCGTCTGCAGTACGGGGGCCCCACAGGGAACGGTTCTGGCTCCGTTCCTCTTCACCATCTACACTGCAGACTTCTCCCACAACTCCACCCAGTGCTTCCTGCAGAAGTTCTCTGATGACTCTGCAATAGTCGGCCTGATCACTGATGGGGACGACAAGGAGTACAGAGGACTGACTCAGGACTTTGTGGACTGGTGCCGGCTGAACTACCTCCAGATCAATGCCAGTAAAACCAAGGAGCTGGTGGTAGACTTCCGCAGGCACAAACATCCTCCACTGCAACCACTGAACATCCAAGGTATGGACATCGAGGCTGTGGACAGCTACAGGTACCTTGGTGTTCATCTGAACAACAAACTGGACTGGACTCATAACTCAGACGCCCTCTACAGGAAAGGGCAGAGCAGGCTGTACCTGCTGCGGAGACTCAGGTCGTTTGGAGTGGAGGGCCCACTCCTGAAGACCTTCTATGACTCTGTGGTGGCCTCAGCCATCTTTTACGGTGTGGTCTGCTGGGGTGGTAGCATCTCTGCTGGGGACAGGAAGAGACTGAACAGGCTGATCCGCAGGGCCAGCTCTGTTCTAGGATGCCCTCTGGACCCAGTGGAGGTGGTGAGTGACAGGAGAATGGTGGCTAAGCTGTCATCCCTGTTGGACAACATCTCCCACCCCATGCATGAGACTGTGACAGCACTGAACAGCTCCTTCAGTGGCAGAGATTCCTTTCAGCGACTGTCAGACTGTGAAGTATTTTATTGTATTTTGTATAGTATGTTATTCTATTTTATCTTATTCTATATCCACTTTCTGCAGTGACCAAAACATTTCTCATGTGTGGGAGTAATAAAGGTTTATCTTATCTTATCTTATCTTATCTTATCTTATCTTATCTTATCTTATCTTATCTTATCTTATCTTATCTTATCTTATCTTATCTTATCTTATCTTATCTTATCTTATCTTATCTTATCTTATAAAAGCTGTACACTGACTACTTTACATTCCATCAAAGTGTCATATCACCAATATTGTCCCATGAAAGGATATGTATATATATATATATACACATATGAAGACACAAAAAAATGCAGTTTATGTCACAGAACAGGTCGTTTACCAACAAAAAGGTTGGTGGATGAATCCCTGACACTTTCAGCCAGCATGCCCAATTAGCTTTGGGACAGCTACTGAACCATGAAATGCTCCCATTGCAACTGGGAGTGTGAGCGTGTTTGAATGTGTGTAAATGGGTAAATGATGCTTGTAGTATTAAGCGCTTTGAGTGGTTAACTAAGTAAAAAGATGATGTATAGGCACTTGCCCCTTTCATAGATTTATTTTTATGCTTTATGAAGTTTTGAATATATCATTTTTAAGATATTTAACTTTTAAAGAAAATATCCCCTTTTTTAGATTTTTTTTTTACAAAAATATGCTGGTTTGATTCTTAGAAGTGCTAATTCCCAATTGTCTTCTTTTTTTCTTCCTAATTTAGCCTTTTCTAATGAGTCTTCTCAAATTTAACTATGGGATCGTTACATATTTTCACATTCTTTGCTGTGTACATTGCACTGAAACAACTCTGCTTCTTTTTCTTCTTTCAACTGCTCCTTTTAGTGGTCTCCACAACAGAACATTTGCTCCCATCTCACCCTCTATGATCCTCATCTGTCAAACTAAACCTCTTCACGTCCTTGCACAACTGACATTTTTGTTTTTTAATTGTTCTGGAGCACCTTAAAATGAAAATAAAGAAAAATAAATGAAAAATTGAACCTTGTAGACAGTGAGCTTACCTGGTCATGAAAAATGTGGATAACTAAAATGAGAGTCACTTCTGTCAGGACCAGGAGTAACAGGATCAAAAAGAACTGCAGAGAAGATAAGAGCAGTTGGAGGGTGAAGCAATTTATTCAAGGGTGGCTTACCCCACTAATATGTTTTCACACTAAGATTAGAATTTCTCAACATAAGGTACCTTTATTACATGTGGATAAAGTCTTACCGTAAACAATAGACAACGCTGCTCCTTAAGCGCTCCAAGACAACCCAGAAAGCCTGTTATCATAGTAATACCACCAGCAACTAGCAGCAGATTGGCAGCTGAGAGAGACGGAAATGAAAGTGGAAGAGAGGAAAACTCTGACTGCGTGAAGGACAGCCAGACTCCAACTCCAAACAGGCCACATCCTCCTAGCTTCTCAGGAAATGTAATGTTAACACAGCCAAAAATTAGTACAGAGTGGAACACAGTGTGAGTGAATGAATGCAGCATGCAACACTAAATTGGTGGAGACCACAAAGAAATCTTAAATTAAACACAAAGCCAACTTAGGAATCAATTAAAAATTCTGCAAATACTAACCCAGAAGATGAGATTAAAGACAAACATCAAATACTTGACAACACATAAACACCCCTGTGACACTGGCATCCTGGAAAAGAGAGAGGGAAATAGGAAAAAGAGAGATCTTTTAACAATTCTTGTCCAATCAATTTCAGTTATTTGGCTTTTAGCCTGTGTGAAATATACAGTACATTGTTTTGTTCTGAAAACATAGTTAAATATAAATTAATAATCTTTCATGGTTTGTTGTGCTGTGTTTTGGGTGTCTTATAAAATGACTGGTTGAGGGATCTGTGTCAAAAGAGTAAGTTAAGTTTGGCACACTTTTTATGTCTAACCAACAGTGCTGAGGCCGTTCAGAATACTATCCTTAAAAAGCAAAATATTTTGTGAAAGCCTGTTCCACCTCTGCTAACTTTCTATCATAGAGTTCTGCTCTGTTCCACTTGCACTCATCTGTCTCCCAAAAAGAAACAAAAATCAAATGCATTATTGGGGAAAAAGCTGAAGTAAAAAGAGTTGAAGAGTGAAAGATTGTGAATGTGTATTTAAAAATCTGTTTCTTTTTCACTACACTGTCAATATACCCAGGTAGAAAAATTTGCTTAAGAAATTATGAGCCCTACTCCAGCCCACCAAAAATTACTCGAGGATCCCATCACAACATCGAAAGAACCTGCCTCATAAGGTCAGTGTTTAGGACTCGGTTAAAAGCTGGGCAAAAAGTGGCCTCCATGAGAGAGTTCCTAAGGCAAAAACTACTGCTGATTGCAAAGGACCAAAAGGGCTTGTCTCACATTTGCCAAAAATCTCTCTCTATATATATATATAAAATATCTTTAAATATCTGTCTTTTTAATGACTCACTTCAATTGAATTTTATTTTTCCAAATCACAACAGTTGCTTGACATGCAAGGCTCTTTGTATTTTAAGCCAAGGCCTCTACAGTATTACACAGAACAGAGAGTATAAGAAGGCCCTCTATGAGCAAGCACTTTGACAACAGTGGGAACGGGCGAGGGGAGGAAGACAGGACAAAAGACTGTAGGAGAGACCCGGAGATTAATAACTTTCCATCCATCCTCTTATCTAAGGATTATAATTTTGCTTTATGGTTTTGATCATTTTGTCTACTTATCCATTCAGAGGAGCCATGGGGGTGGTAGTGGGATCCTGTAACAACTGTCCATCGATGTAACGCTTATCCACGACAAGAGAGGCGTGTTTGCCCTTCTGTCTGTGTCGTTTTAGAATGGGCAAAATTACTTTACGTCCATTGTTGATTTCCCTAGGAAACTGGTCGTTCATACCAAAAGATATTTCTTTTAATTCACACCGTTTGCTTTTAACAAGTTCTTTAAACTGGAAATGTTCAAACTTAACAATGATGAGATCAGGCTCAGAGAGGAGACTGCATGAAGTTTCTAATCCACGTTTCGGGGTTATCTGGCCGTGATTCGTGAGAAAGCCAATGTCGTGAACGTGTTTTAGGGATTTCTTGTCCGTGTTTAGAGTTAATAGCTTTTTGTTTGTGGACTCACGTATCTGAATGTCGGTTGTGAGTAGGTCCTCAGTATCAGTTATATTTATGTTGGTCTGGCGGATTTCTCCGTGACGTTCTGCTCAAAATATCCGTGGAGGAACCTTCAAGTTCCTCCACTCTGCGTGGTGATAGATGTTTGTTTAAATTCAAGTCATAATTTCACTAGTTTAGAGTATAATCTGGCAGCCGGCACAGTATTTTTGTAAATCTCAAACCTTGCGATTTCACAGCATCACGCACTCTTTATTTTATCTTATTTGCCCCTCTCCCCTAACTTCTACTACTCCGATGCCATAATGGCTCACCATAGCAGGTAGTTTTGATTTGGCAGGGTTTACCACTGGATGCTTTTTCTGACGGAACCTCAGAGGGGACTTGCGTTTCTGGTTGGTATCGAGCCAGCAACCTTTTGCTTGCCTAGCAAAATTGTTAACTAGCACATCATAGAGCACTGGAACACGTTTTGACAATACTTGACAGGTTCTTGAATTTGACTTGCTTTAAACCCAACTTTAGTGGGAAAATCTTCTTTTATAAACAGTTAGATTGTGCCATGGACTACTGACTCCACACAGGAAGTTTCCGACAGGAAGGAAGTTCCCTCCCCTACTCACTAGACCCAGTTACAATACTCAAGGTATTTTACATGCCTTTGTGAGTCACAGAGGCCAGGGCCCAGATTTTGTTTTTATTTCTATAACAACACAAAATTCCAAGGAAACCATGTTTCAGTGATTAGTTTTAGGAATGAGCTGGAAAACAGACTAACCCAAAGTTATCTGAAAAAAATATCCAGGATGCCTCAAATGTAGCAAACTGTCAAAGACATTTATATGAAGTAATATAAGATTTATTGTTAATGAGTAGCTAATATGACATTAGCAATGACTCAAGACAACTTTTTTGTCCCTTAAGTGTTGTTTAATTGTGTGTGCAAATTGAAAATTAGTAGGTCTTCTTTTATTGCTGATTTATTGTGATTTCTGATTTCAATTAATTTGTCACCACTGATCCACATCCACTGCATTATCATTATTAATAATGATATATTAAATCTTGCAACACAAATTTCCAAAATATGGGGCAAATATTTTTAACAGTATCTTATGTTCCTGACTGCATTTCTTAACTTTGTTTTAGCACCTGATTTTCCCAGGTCACAACAGTCTGATCAAAGGATCATTAATTTGTGTGTAGGAGATTTGGGGAAATTTGCACATAATTGTGCAAGTTCACAGAACAGACATAAAAATGGGCAACGGAAGATGAAGCCCTCAAACTTAATCATAAAATTTAATTAAAAAATACAGACAAATTATTATCTCAGATAATGAGATTTTCATTCAGTACAGTTTGTTTAGTCTGCCAAAACGAATGTATATTAATAAAAGTAATACCTTCATATAAGGCACTTGACACATTATGTAATTTTTCTTGTCAGGCTAGTCCCACCCTGGCCTATTTTCAGTAAAAATGTTGCAAAGAAGTATATCCATCTGATAGAAACAATGGTTTCTACCAATTTTCTATTGGTAGAACACAGAAACATATCCCGTCTCTTTTTTTTTAGAGTTTAAGAGTTACCAGCTGTGTCCAAAAGCAGAATAGCTTCATGAAAGCAAAAATGTTTGGCACATTTATTTTAAACATATTTTAAACATTATCAAGATCCAAAAATACAGTTCAATTTTCTCATTTATCCTCGAGCTCTTCACTCCTATCCTCAACACAGCCATCTTTATTCCTTTATGTCTTTAAATAAGTGAAAATCTTGAAGGTAGGAAAGGGGAAGCAAACACCAAAATACAGTTCTAAAATATAGTGAGGGACATACTGTATCTAACTAATAGTTCTGATAGTGTAGCATTTCTGTACATACTTTACCTTAGCATGTGCTTCAAATCTTTAAAATCTCTGGTTTTTGTGACGCTCCTGTTCCAGGCTCCTTCAGCTCCTGACTTGGATCTTTACTTGGTTTTCCTTTTCAGATGTCTTTCCTAGAGCAAACAGCCTTTTCAGTTTGTTTTCTGGATCTTCTCTTCTCTTCTCTTCTCTTCTCTTCTCTTCTCTTCTCTTCTCTTCTCTTCTCTTCTCTTCTCTTCTCTTCTCTTCTCTTCTCTTCTCTTCTCTTCTCTTCTCTTCTCTTCTCTTCTCTTCTCTAGACCATGTTAATGTTCATTTTTCATGCTCCTCAGTCGGACTTTAAAATTTTCATATTAAAGTTCTTTATACCACTCTTTTGTTCCTTTTTTTCTAACAGACCTTCGTCTATGTCTGTCCCACTCTTTCTCTTCCTCTGTGTTTCTCCCTCCCTCTCTCCCCGTTTCCAGATGGTTGTGGACTGCGCTCTATGCCCCTCCCCCTTTACAGTTTTTCACATTACTTATCCCTCCTCCAGGCCACAGCCTCTAAAGTCTAATGTGGCCTGCTTATTCTGTCTTTTTTCGCGGTTTAAGAAATTTTTGGTCACTGCACATTTAAGAACACCTAGGTACAAACACAAGCATACAAAAAATCCTGAGCAAGTTGCTTTACTTGAGATAACTCCAGACATGTCTAAACATAAAGGATTTCTGACAAAAGAACCATTTTCTTTGTTTTTCACATGTCACTCCTGAGTATTTCGGTTCCTCTGTTGCTCTCCAGGTGATATTACATATTTCTTGTTATTGTCAAGCTATGAACACTAAATAATGTACCTGCATTTATATAGTGCTTTTCTCATCTTACTGTCTCAAAACATACAAGTCACGTGTTTACCATACATTTATACAACAATTTATTCTATAGTCTAGCACAGAATAATATATATATATATATATATATATATATATATATATATATATATATATATATATATATATATATATATATATATATATATATATATATATGTTTTGGAATGTGGGAAAAGCTGGAGTACCCAGAGGAAATGGACACTAGAATCCATCTGGTCCCCAGTCAAGTTACGAATCAGGACCTTCTTGCTCTGAGGCCAGGGCAATGCTAAGATCTTGAAATATTAGCGGCTTAGTCCAGCCCTGAAATCTTCTGGATTTTCATTTGTTAACAGCATCTTTTTAAAGTTATTTACTATGTTTTATAAGAAAATGCTTATTAAATTGTTAATGCTACCTAAAGGTTGATGCCACAGAATGATACTGAAATAAACAATCAGTGCAATTTGAGTTTTTCCTTATTTTATAACATTTTTTAAACATTCTTTTAAATCAGTAGCAATAAAAGCTTAAGGGAAGAAAAAGGGAAAATGTTGATTAAGTATTCATTTCACAGATGCTGATAGTATTCAGTTGGGCTTTTAAACTGTATCAGCCCATGTCTTTTAGCTTCTGCTTGCAATCTCTCTGCTCTCTTTGATGCTCACCTCTTCTTCACCTTCTTTTTTGCTTTCTCACCAATCTGTTGCACTCTTTATCTCCTCATGTCCTGGTTTGAAGAAGAAGAGTCATGGTCCTGAGTCTGCAGACTCAGCAAAATGAATGACATATTTACTGCAGAGATAGACATGGACACAAGACCAACTAATCATATCATGATTCAGTAAAAGGACTAGCTGTTACAATCCCTGACAATGCACTGCTTTAAATGGAAAAAATTTCGGGGGATGGCTGTTATGAGGAAAAGCAGCCCAGAAACTTTACCAGCAGCATACATTGTTGTGTGCCTCAACTTTCGTTCTTTTACTCAAGCTAATCTGCCATTTTTCCTTGGTTAGGTTTAGGGATTAAAGATCTGATCTAAATTATCATATTAACATTTGGGACACGTCATCAGTAGTGGACCTTGGATTCATCGGGTGTTTCGGCCATTATCACTAGACACCCTCATCCAAGGAGGCCCTGGAGTGTTTCACTGGTTTATGTTAAAATTGTTATTTCTCTTTTTCTTTCTGCTGTTTAGTTTTCTACAGTTTATTCTATCTATTCACTGCAACTGAGAAATACTTACCTCTTTAACATTTATGGAGCCTCATTTTTTCAAAGGGACAGAAAAGGTGATAGAAAGAAGTAAGACAAGTAAGTAAGATAAGATAGGAGAGAGCAGAGAGGGGAGCCAGAAGGGGGGCACCTGATCTGGTTTCCCACACCTCCCCACCGGATTGGGCTGTACGCTCTACCTTCCCACTGCCTCCCAGAAAAGGGAAGAAGAGCAGAGGGGAAAAGAGCGGAATATTTTTCTTTCCTATTCTTTCATTCCTCCTTTTAGTTTCACTACCATGAGATTAACTGCACAGTCCCCAGGAGGCCCTGAGACAGCTGTATCAGTCAACCAGCAAAACTTGTGATGTTATGTTTTACCCTTTTGGTGGCCCCTGTTGAGGCAGGCCCACCATGACTCGATCAATCCTGGGCGTGTGTCTCGCAGTTTACTGACTGCCTTAGCTGCCCAAATGATGTCAGCCCTTTTTAGCCATAGCCAGTGACTGGCCCTCTCAGCAGTGTTAGCTAATTCTCATATAGCCTGCTGTTGTGCCTGTCCTCTGATCCCAATCTCTCTAAGCAGCTTTGCTGTTGTACGGACAACAAAGCCCCTGCACCCCACTTCCACCGGGCGCACCTTGATCTTCCTCTGTCCTCTGCCTCAGCTGCTAAGTTGGCATACCGCAGCTTCTTACGCTCAAATGCTTCCTCAATTGCTTCCTCCCATGGTACCGTCAGCTCAAAGACATACGCAAGTTTTTGGGACTTAGACCAAAGGATGAGGTTTGGTCGCAGAGTAGTTGTTACGATCTCTGTGGGAAGAATTAGCCTCTGATCCAAGTCCACTTGCATCTGCCAATCCCTGGCAACCTTCAGTGGGCCCAGGTCCAGAGTTGAGGGGCTCATCCTCGGACATGAATAGTTAACCTGTTGGGCGGTGTTTCCACCACATTATATATGTCCATAACGGAGGTAAAGACAAACTAATACATCATCTTTTTTTGCATTCAAAAATTGATCTTTAACATAAAAACATTCACTTATGGTTTAACCCGAAATCGAGGGATCCAGTTTTACTTATGATTAGGTCATTTTAATTTTCCAAAGTTTTGAGTACCAAACTTTGTTTTGCTTAATATAAATGTAAGTACAACTAGAAAAATTTGCATTTCCTGCGAAAATGCAGTGTGGATGCTTTAAAGCTGAAGCTGTCTGCAAAAACTAGCTGAAAAAGCTGAAAAGTTGCAGAAATTGTAAAAAGTTTGCAGAAGCAAAGGAACTTTGCTAAAATGTAGTAACTTAGCAGAACTGCAATATCTCAGAGGAAACATAATACTTGGCAGAAATACAATAGCATAGCAGAACTTAGCAGAAATATTGTAACTTACCAGAAACATGATAACTTCTCAAAAATACAAGAATTTAGGAGAAATAGTATAAGATAACAGAAAGAATATATTTAGCCAAAAATACTTAAACATTACAGAAACACTATGATTTAGAAAAATAATACAACATAGCAGAAATACTGTGATTTACCAGAGACACTGTAATGAACTATGAATATTGTAATTTTAAATTAAAACTATGTTTTAGCACAAATACTATAATTTGGCAGAAATACTATGTTTCAGCACAAATACTGTGGTTTAGCACAATTATTATAACATAGCAGAATACACTTATATAGCAGAAATGCTATATTTAGAAAGAAAAATATAATATAGTAGAAATACTATGATTTAGCAGAAATACTGTAATCAGCACTGTAATACTATAACATAAGACAAATGTTATGATTTGGCACAAAAACCATGATTTGGCAAAATACTATGATTTAGCAGAAATACTATGATTGAGCAGAAGTACTAAGATGTAGTAAAAGTATTTTGATTTAACAGAAATACAATTATGGAGGAGTAATAAGAATAATAAGAATAAGAATAAGAACAACTTTATTTATCCCGAGGGAAATTCTTTTGTCATGTACATGCTCAAAGCAGCAGGAGAGACAGAGGAACAGATGAAATAGATATAAGATATACAATATATACAATAAGAATAGTGTACAGTAATATACAGTAGGATAGTGCAAGACATAGTATCGGATAACTCTAACAAAGTAATATACATAACTATATCCTGGTGAATAAATAACTTAACTATCAGTGCAGGCGGTTCTAGAAAGTGACATAGTAATATGCAATCGAATGAAGGGAGTAGCAGCGTATGATGGGGGGGATGAAAACAAATATTCAATAAGTACTCTTGGGTAATATTGCACGGTCTGGAGGGAACAGAATAACATAGGTAATAGTCTCAGGAGAATCACCTACAGAGTGAGGAAGAGTTGAACAGTCTTATTGCCACCGGCACAAAGGATTTACTGTGGCGGTCAGTTCTGCATTTCGGGGCAATGAGTCTTTTGCTGCGTTTGCTCCGATGGTCCATCATGGGGGCGTGCATGGGGTGGGAGGGGTTGTCCATGATAGAAAGAAGCCTTTTTAGCATTCTCCTCTCAGACACCTCCTCCAGGTTCTCAAGTCTGACACCCAGGACAGAACCAGCCTTTCTAATCAGTTTGTTCAGCCTGTTGGCATCAGCTGTCTTCATCCCACTTCCCCAGCACACAGCTGCAAAGAGCACAACGCTCTCCAACACCGAGTGATAGAACATGGTCAGCATTTTCCTACCAACACTGAAGGACCTGAGCCGCCTCAGTAGGAAAAGCTGACTCTGCCCTTTTTTGTAGATAGCATTGGTGTTCTTGGTCCAGTCCAGTTTACAGTCCAAGTGTACCCCCAGGTACCGGTAGTCCTCAACGATCTCCACGTCAGCCCCTCTGATGGTGACAGGGGTAGGAGGAGGAGCCTGCCTCCTAAAGTCCATAATCAGTTCCTTTGTCTTTGTGATATTAAGTTGTAGGTGGTTTAGCTCACACCACTCGACAAAGCTGTCCACCACACTCCTGTACTCCTCCTCCTGTCCATCCCTGATACAGCACGATGGCAGAGTGATCTGAGAATTGACTGAGACTTGTACCTGAAGTCAGATGTGTAGAGGGTGAAGAGGAAGGGTGATAGGACTGTCCCCTGCGGCGCCCCTGTGCTGCTCAGAATGTTATCTGAGCGGCAGCTCTTCAGTCGGACATGCTGTGGTCGACTTGTTAGATAGTCCGTAATCCAACCTACCAGTGGGGCGTCCACCTGCATTTCCGTGAGCTTATTCCCCAGCAGTGATGGTCTGATCGTGTTAAAAGCACTGGAGAAGTCAAAGAACATGACCCTCACAGTGCTCCCAACAATGTCCAGATGAGAATAAGCCTGGTCCAGCAGGTAGATGAGGGCATCCTCCACACCGATACGAGGTTGATAAGCAAACTGCAGGGGGTCCAGCCAAGGCTCCACCAGCAGCCGCAGATGTTTTAGGACGAGTCTCTCCAGCGTCTTCATGACATGTGAGGTCAGAGCCACTGGCCTGTAGTCACTGGGGGTCGATGGGTTGATCTTTTTAGGGACAGGAACCAGGCAGGATTGTTTCCAGAGTGATGGGACTCTCTGCATCTCCAGGCTCATGTTGAAGATCCGTTGTAGAACTCCAGACAGCTGGGAAGCACAGCACCTGAGGGCCCTGGGACTGACACCATCAGGGCCAGCAGCTTTGCCGGAGTGGAGTCTGCCCA
Organism: Oreochromis grahami; assembly: GCA_029532605.1. NCBI lineage: Eukaryota > Metazoa > Chordata > Actinopteri > Cichliformes > Cichlidae > Oreochromis > Oreochromis grahami. Next base: position 87,223 of record JAQSNX010004300.1, read on the forward strand.
ATTCTTTTTGATGTCATCTGCTGAGAGGGACAGGGTGAGAAAGTCTGAGGGGGCAGGAGAGGGGGAGGCGAAAGGAGAAGATGGGAAGAGCTGGGTGTGGAGACAGGAGACGCAGGGCAGTCGAACCTATTGAAGTGCAGATTTAGGTTGTTAGCACTTTCGACGTCCCCATCCATCCCAACACCTCTCTTTTGTCTCAGGCCAGTGATAGCCCGCATTCCATTCCACACCTCCCTGGTGTTGTTTTCCTGCAGTTTGTTTTCCAGCCTCCGTCTGTAGGCCTCTTTACCCTCTGCAATCTTGGCTTTCAGCTCCTTCTGCACCAGTTTCAGCTGATCTCTGTCACCATTTCTGAAAGCTCTTTTTTTCTTGTTCAGGGTTGCTTTTATGTCTTTGGAAACCCAGGGCTTATTGTTGGGGAAGCACAGAATGGTTTTTTTGGGGACTACAGTGTCAACACAGAAGTTGATATAGTCTGTAACACAGCCTGTCAGATTATCAATATTGTCCTGATTGGGATCAAAAAGAACATCCCAGTCCGTTGACTCAAAGCATCCCTGCAGAGTCTCTTCCGACTCCCTTGTCCATGTTGTAACCGTTTTTGTGGCTGCAGGTTGTCTCTGAACGACAGGTCTGTAAAGGGGCTGGAGGTAGACCAGGTTGTGATCAGCCCTGCCCAGAGGAGGGAGAGGGCTGGAGGTGAATGCCTCAGTAGCATTGGCATAAAACAGGTCCAGTGTTTTACAGTCTCTTGTTTTGCAGTCCACATACTGCTTGAATGTAGGTAGAACAGTGGAGAGGTTCGTGTGGTTAAAATCGCCCGTTATAGCCACAAACGCAGAGGGACTACGATTTAGTAGGTCGCGGGAGAAATATTGATACACACACACATACACAGAGCCTAAAGGGAACAGTATTTGTGCCATGGAGTGTTAACAAGAATCTGAAGTCTTAGATCGTTTTTTTCAGAAGAGATGGGGGAATCGTCAAGTGTTGACAATTTATCATTAAAATATGAATTTTTAGAGATATATGACATGGATGACTTGTTGGCTTAGAATCCGTGCAGGCCCTGATATGTAAATTTGAATGCCTCAGTCCTCACAGAGGATTGGCTGCCTGGGGGACCTGGCAGAAATATATAGAAATACTATGATTAAGCATAAATACTACATTTAGCAGAAATACTATATTAAGCACAAATCCTATAATAAGCAGAAATGCTATGATTTAGCGCAATAGTAATAACTTAAACAGAAAATTTGGAAAAGCAAAATGGACAGCTGAAAAAATGCTGAACATGCTAAGGATCCCTCAAATATACTTGTTAAATGAAAAAAATCGTCAAAAAAAAGTATAACAGTCACACAATCACAAATATGGACACATATGGAAACACACATGCACCGAGAGACACACACAGGATCAAATTCAGTCAACCAGTCTATATATATTGAATTTGAATCTTACAATGAGATCATCCCATAAAAAGGCTCTCCCTCCCCCTCCCCGTCAGTCCCCAGTACCGCGAGTTCCCGGGGACCACAGGGTCACCAGGAAATGACGGAGCCTTAGTAAAAACGAGATGCCGCTATTCCACGGGTCCGTCACTCCCCCTTCTATAGATTCTGGGGACTGACGGGGCCGGGTACTAGAGGTAAGGACTCGTTAAAGAGCAATATGAGATGTTTGCTTCAGAAATCCTGACCCTGCAAAAGAAATGTAAACATTCAGTCATTTTGAATTTACTACAATGTCTTCTGCTTCCATATGAATTCAAACATGAAGACTGAACATGCGCTGGGGTACAGGTTACGTCTGTGTTCAGCTTCAGTTGCATCAATAAGCTCCCCTCTATACTCGACCACAAAGTCTCCTTGTTTGAAATTGGCTAAAGTGAAGATGCCACGACCTGAAGACACAACCATATTAGAGACACAGGCGTGGCAGCACTGCAAATAATCAATTCATTAAATATGTATATCTGTAAATTGCAAGTATGCAATGTTGTGCTTTTTTCAATTCTATATATATAATAAAGAAAACATGTCCAAGTGCAGAAAACATAAATAGCCAGGCTCGCTAATAACTAAATTATTATTAAAATACCTTTAATTTTAATTTATATTGATGTTTGTACAGGTCACCACTGGTGATGCGTAACCCCTCAGTCTAGCCTGCAGTGTGTCAAAGTCACTCACCTTTAACTGAATTAATAAATTTGATTTCTAACATTGAATTCTTGTCTCTTCTTGCAAGGATGTGATTAATGGCATCCTGAAGGGGAGTGGTTCTCCGTGACATGATTTGCTAAGGAAATTAAGATAAAAATGTAAACAACATCAAAACTTCAAGCGTTTATGTTTACAAGGGCATTAGTAAAGCCTGAATGAGAAGCACCCCCATGTTAGCGTATTATTAGTTTAAGGTTATTTTAGTTTGGTGATGAGTGCTGGAGGGATTCTGGTTAACAGATAAATGAATGGGGGCGAGGCTGTA